>VUJU01001753.1:0-49359 GCA_009835225.1 Aphis craccivora
ACATTATCAAATCCGAGTCCGAATTTGCAACAACAACTACAAGGACGCCTGGTTACACCCAGAAGGCTACGATCCGATGCAAACAAG
This sequence comes from Aphis craccivora, assembly GCA_009835225.1. Lineage (NCBI taxonomy): Eukaryota > Metazoa > Arthropoda > Insecta > Hemiptera > Aphididae > Aphis > Aphis craccivora. Next base: position 88 of record VUJU01001753.1, read on the forward strand.
AGACGCACCACAGTATATAAGGGAGCCCGGAGATCAGCAACAGCAGATGTACCAAAGCTATCAACACCAGAGCACTTTTATGACACTCACCCACTCATTTTATTAGTTACATGTATTTTGTTTATACACAATAAAGACATTACTCATTATTTAAGTTGTAACTATTCATTTAAATAACACTTGGATCCGATTCTGATATTGGCACGCAACACGGTATTCATATCGACAATAATATTGTTAGAGTGGGTGGAGGAGATGATAAAATAAAACAAAACAGTATATCAAACATCGCAGTGACGCATCCAAAAGTGGTGATGGGGTAGTAGACGTACAAACAAATCCGCCGGTTTTTTTTTCAGAGAAATTAATGATTCAATTGAAATCGAACAGTACCTACCTATTATTAAAGGTACATCGATATGAGTTTGTTATTATTATTTATTATTATTCAAATCGTTAATAAATACATTTTATAGGTACCTATTAAAAGGATAAATCGTACAGTACAATGTGACATGTTTATGAGTAAAAAAAAAAAAATGCACGACAATAATATTTGTGTTTTTAAACGTTTTATATATCAATCGTCCCTCAAAGATTTTCACTTTGGAGTCGTCCTTATACCAGTACCTATGTCGTAAGCACACACAAATAATACGCACGACTGTTGTCGATATCTGAAGCAAAAAATAAAAACGAAATAGGTATAATAATTCAATATTTATTGAATAGGGCCCGTCATATTAAGAGAAGTAATGTGGTCTACCTATTCGTAATTTCAATTTTAGAACAAATAAAATATTGTTTGTCCGTTAATATTATTTTCGGACCGAGTAAGTCCAAATACGTTCATCGGAGTTTTTATATCCAATTCAAATTGATTCTTATCATAACATATTATAATGAACAATGAACATCCATAAAAAATAAATATATCAAAATATTATCTTTTCTGTGGGATATTACTTCCTTTCCTCCGCCAAAGTTCTACCACTTAAAATAATCAGTGCTATATTTATATCTGTAAATGAGTATACAATATACTGTAGCAACGCATACAGGATAATATGTCAGATAGATGATTTGTCAGCGATCTAAACGTGTAATAAATTGTCAAATCCACCAGGAACACACGAATACACATCAGGTACCTATATAGGTATTTCCACGATAATTGTTTGAGTAGACAGTAAATAGTAAATACTCATAATTTATCATCTCCAAAGAATATGAATGTTTTCGGAAAGATTATTATTTTCGATAATTTAAAATCATTGCGATTTAAAATATTACTCTAAAGTATTTACAGAGTTTAGATGAGTGCAGTGCAGTGGCGCAGACGAGTTACCCCGTAAAATGTCGGGGCGCTCGTCAAAACTTTAAATACTTATAAGTTATTAACTACTTGTTTGAAAACGATTTTTATAATACATTGAAATTTAAAATTCTCAGAAAATTATTCTGCCTCGAAATATAAAATTAAAAATATAACATGCTAGTGTTTGATAATAAGTAAAAATGTTTAATAATATTTTTTTAACGATATTAAATTATATAAAAAAAATAAAACTATAAGAAAATGTAGAAATAAAATTAAAGGAATCATAATAAGAGAAAAGAAATAATATTATAATGTGTAATTTGAGGTGTTGCGATTAGGATTATACAATTTCCAAATCATTATAAAAAATGAATGAAATGAATATATTTAATTTTAGATTTTGAGCAGAGTGATGAAAGTATTTATTTTACAATGATGTGTGTCTTTTATGTACACTTTCATCGCCTTTTGGGCATCAAAAACTTAATTTTATTCTACTTTGAAGGTGATTTCTGGTACGATAATGAGTTTAGTTGGTAAATTTGTGGGGGTGTCGAAAGGAAAAAATTCTCAGTACATTTTAAAATAACACGAGAAAAAAAAGTAATTAAAAGAACGATAATTTTTAATAAGATTACTTCGTCAAAATCGATTTTGTTTTTAACTTAAAGACAAATAACTGCAGATATTTATTTCCACCTAATATTTATGATAGAATTTTCTACACATACCATAATTTTTTTAATATTTCATACTTTTTAGCTATTTATAAGCGTTTAAAATTTTCAAATTCATTTATACATATCGATGGAATTTTATTTATTTGATATAACAAAATACTTATATAATTCATGTATGGTAACGTTTTTTTTTTTTAAGTGTGTATAGTTAGAAATTTGACGAAATTCGTAAAATATTAGTAAAATTATATTATAGTTAGAAATTAATAAAAATTTTTGTTTTTATATCAAAGATTTTAATAATTTATATAATACATACATACATACATTTTCTTAATTTTCTTCTTGATAGAAAAAAGTTTACTTCAAACTCGTCAAATTTTTACGAGTGCTTGAAGTTCAAAGTATTAGGATATTGGATATTCACCCATAAAATAATTATTTCACCTTTATTGATTTTTAATATTTTGTTATAAATTAAAAACAAACTATCGTTAATACATGACATTTTCATAAAACTCTTATATTGTGGTTTTATATATATAATATATGGTAAAACTTTAAAAGATTTTAACTCTCTTTTAATAATTTATAGGTTTTAAAAATTAAAATTTTTTTTATTTATTGATAAAAAATTATTGAATGGTTTTTTTAAATTAAGCTTTTTGCTTGATTTGAATAAAAGGTTCCTTATTATAGTTATTTAAAAATATTAATAATACATGACATTTTGTTTTTTTGTTTTTTTAGACATTTGAAGTTTATTTGCACTAAATTCCAAATTTAAACGATAATTAACGATATTTTGCAATAATTCCAAAATATTGTTTATGAATACTATTAAGAATTTTATGTTTTATTTTATAAATTTAATTATTATACTACACGCAATGTAATTTTAAAAAAATTTGAAGATTAAATTTAATGTATTAAGTCATATTTATACTATGAACCTATTCACACTGATTCACACTAATATGAAATTGTATGACAATAATTATACAGTGAATTAAATGCAATAAATTGGAGGCGGAAAAAAATTTAGCTATCAAAAATTTGACTTACAGAAAATATATGAAATATATATTGTAAGGCAGGGGCAAAGGCATTCCTTCGAGTTATCGGAAATTCCCCTTATAGAAGTTCGAGTTATCGAGGTTCCTTCACTGTATTAATGATGTAATATAAATCCAATGTTTGGGGTAAAAATTAAATCAGACTACTGCAAAACTGATAGTAAAATAAATTACTTTAATAGCTATATCAAAACAACTTAAAAAACATACCATGAAAATATGAAATGTACTTATAGTGACACTTCACTTCTAATTGTGGTAGAAAATATTATGTTTTTTACGTATAAACGGACAATATTACATTATTTAAACTATTAAAATATTTTATAATATTATTATAATGTAATTAACATGCATGTAAGGATATTATTATCGATACTGTCGCATTGAATAACAAATATATTGATTCAACGACTGCAAACGGTCATTATTTTGAAAAGTATTACATTTTTTTGAATTTTGAATTTTGTAAATCCTGAAATTTTACCTACGACCATTTTTTTTTATTACAATCATTTTACTGTCATAATACAATATATTATAATTCGCGCAGCACAACAACTGCAATAATTATTATATAACCATTAGGATATAATCATCATGGTCGTGTATTTTAGCGAGACCTGTCACGTCCGCCCATCCGCTGCCGATTTTTCCACCCTCGTTTGGGTCTCCGTTGAAACAATCACCTCGTATATTATGTAATATGAAATTTACGCAGACCACACACTACGATGGCTATAATATTATAATAGGTATTCCTTGTAGGTATAATGGGTCTTAAACACATATTATATAGTTTCAGTCCTTTTAATGTTCTGGGTTTAGTTCGCCCGAACACACGTCTATACAACGGTGTATTGTGGCCCCCGAGCGATCGTTTCCGCCCCGCCAGAATACGTTTCCTTTTACCACTTGCGTGCATTCGGGTGAACGTCGATCAACGCTTTATATTTTTGACGTCGGGTAATTCGATCGGATAAGGTAAACGCGAACGGTATTTTTTACATTTTAATATCCGTGACACGAGCTGGCGCCGATATATATAATATTGTAATATATAATTACAATGTAATATTTACAGGGCCCACCGTATATTTTTACCGTTTTTTCGTTCGATTTGCAACACGGAAAAATGATGGGAAATCGAAATGTCCCTAAACACGATTCACACTTGGGCGTACCTCCTCTCCCGTAACGTCATGAAAATTACTCCTTTTAGTGTGTTTTTTTTTTTTTTTTTACCAAATAAAAACTTCGGACCCACACTTTTCATAATTATATTATGTGATATCACAAAATCATAAATAATTCAATATTAGCAATGTACTCCTAATTATTACACTGAATAAAAATTTTGAAAGTACAATTTTATAGACTTACAAAACTCTGTAGATCAAAATATATCAGAGGGGTTTATGATGGTTCCAAAGCGACATTGGAATACTTCAACTGCACATATGAATCCAAGATCAATAAAACATTTTTACTTACAACTCTAAACTCAGTTAAAGGAGCCTTTCTCAATGAAATCGATAAAAGAACAATAATATGCAGAGTGACTCCTTCCACAGGTTGTCTTTATTTCTACGATCAACATCGAGATTATTATTTGAATCTGAATTCTTGCTAACATTAACACATTACATCTAGTATGCATTTTATAAATTTAATTCCCTGATTGTTTTTTATTATTATTTCTGGTTTAAAATATTATATTTCCAATGTAAACTAACAAAAACAAATTCAACTTTTAATTTGTATTTATTAAAATCGTTTTAAAAACATACATCTGTTGAAATAATTAAAAATAAATAAATGTAAAAAAAGTGTGTTTTTACAACGAAACTAAATTAATAATCGCCTATGCGTGGGAGAGAAGAGACAGGTACTTAGCACCAATACAAAATGTTTAGCAAGTAAAATTATAAAAAAAAAAACAGTAATTGAGTTTATTATATATTTATTTCGTCTTATTTTTTTGATCAAGAACGATAAGTCGATTTATACTTATACGAATATCAGTTATGACTTGAACAAATAATTTTACATTTGTTGAACTTAATTATAATATTCTACTATTTAAAATTTTATTTTATTTAATTGTATATCTATCTTAAATCTTTTTTTATTATTTAAAAAAAAAACACGGTGTGTGAACGTCCATGATTTATATTTTAACACCATTCGATTTCTTAGACACGTCTTAACTATTTTCTATTTCATTGCATTTTTACCATATATTATAAAGAATATAATATATTACACATTAAATCATATTATAGTACTACGTTTACTTAAATCCGACTTGTAGTCATATTTTTGATTTTGAAATTTACATATTTTATTCAAACTGGATTACAAAGAAAGTTTTACATTGGTTTGTTATTATATAATCGTATACGTGTTTGAATAATGTTGATAATACTTTATCAAGTATAACGTAACAATAAATATAAATAATAAATTAATTTCACTTACCCAATTTATATAATTTATTTATTTTTCGATGAATGGAATAATAATTACTAAACTATAATAGTTAATATTAATAATTATTATCAAATGTAATTTGAGTTTTTAACTGTACTAATTAAATAAGATATTTAATTATTTTAAAGTTATGTATACAGTAACTACAGTTATTTAAATTTGATTATTTGAACTTTCAGATTTTAATAAATGTATGAGTTCTATTGAAGTTATATATTATACTTTATCCGACACTCAATACGATATATTTCTTTGCAACTCTTAACAATAAATGCAGCTAGGAATTAATTTAATTTCAACATCTTCGGTTAAATGTATACAGACACACAACGTAAGTGATTGGCATTCTAAGAAATATGTGTACTCTTATATTTCATTTCATTTTTTTTTTAGGTTATGAAAACTGTCAAGAACGATGCAAGTACCTGCGACCTATACATTTAGTGATCCATTTAATGTAAGACACTCATTATTTAAAAAATGAATAACTTTTTTATAAATATTTTTTTTTACAATATTTTTTTTGTAAACATTGTATTTTTTTAAAGTTTTGAAATGACAATATTCATATTTAGCTTCTTATTCCGAGAAAGAACATTTTTTTGGAACACTTCTATACATAAATCAAATTTTTTGAAAGATAAGTATTTAAATTTTAAAGTTTAGTTGAGCCTTGATCGAAGTTTTAGAAGGGTACAAGTGTGGGTTATTTTGAACTGAGATTATTCCGTATAGATGTATTTATTAATGCATAAAAATATTTTTGTCGATCTATACGTACGCCGCGACCTATATCTGACACAATTATTATCATTTTACTGTCTAAGTTTTTACTCTCTTATACTCTGATACTCTCGTCCCCCCACCGACATTCAAAAATCACGTGTACGCGACCCCTTTATATAAAATAATATTTTAACAAATATGATCTGTGGGACATTAATTCGTTTGCGGGTTGATATGGCTATCCAACACGTGCTAGAGTCATATGAGAAGGAGAGATGAGATAGTTTCTAGAATATTATAATATACCTACTGGCTACTGCAGAGCGCAGATCATTATCGGCAGTTCAAAAAAAAAAACAGTTTCCATTGTCTTTTGTACCAAACTATGTATGTATATATGATATTGCAATAATAATAACAACATTATATAATAAGAATACGGCATAAGGTATATAATATTTGTGTATTATAATATTATGTGCTGCCGTGGCAGCAGGTTTTAGACGCGAATTAACATCCACGAATTCGTTGAAATACATAATATATTATATTATTATTACAAAAAACGCGATGTCGAACGTCAGCCGCGAGACGGTCCGTCATTTTGAATTATTCAATAATAAGTATAACAATATACGCTTAAACTACACAAGTACGTATACGATACACCATACGACCACGACAAATCGTTATTTGTTTTTTCTTTTCTTTTCTTTTCCGTTTTTCTTTTTTATACCAGTAAGTACCTACACAGGACCAGTGCTCACTCGCTGTGATTATATTATATCATTGTTTAAACGTATGCCTATGCATTATACAATATGCGCAGTCGGTCGAGTGGACAACGCTGCCGCAGTATAGTTGTACCTATATAGGTACCGTCTAAGTATATTATACTGGATTCCACACGCGCGACAATTTTTCGAAAACGTCACGGCGTAGTTCTAAAAGTGCGTAGTTGATCATCGCCGTGTTTTCTGATGAATATTTTATGAGCGTTTCGTTTTTTTTTCTCTCGTAAAAAAAACACATTTGAAAATACGAACCTTTTGCAGCAACTACATATTATACAATATATTATACTGTTCAGCGGCGTCGTTTTCAAACGGTTATCCTGCGCAGTAGTTACGGTGTATAGGTACTAGGTAGTACGAGTACTACACAAGTGTTTATATATGATATAATAATATAATAATGACTGTATAGAAAAGGAGCAGTCGTATATATATATATATATATATATAGAGCTGCTTTTAACCACGTAATTACTTTATTTATAAACCATAAATTGCGACATTTCTGTTTTCTAAATGAAAACATACATTTAGGCAATTTATTATTGATTTAAAACGTTATCATTGCCTCGTGAACATTATTTAATTTTCGCGAACCAAAGTTCAAACTGCGTATATGCTATATTGCTATGTAATGTGTTTCTAAAAACAGTAAAAACGCTATACAATACTTATACAACACATTATATTTGTCGCACAATGTATTGTTATTCTTCAGTGTGTGTTATTTAGCATATTTTATATAGATATAGGTAAGATGTTTTAGATATTTTTACTAAAAATGAAAATACCTATAGGTAATTTGTAAGAGCTAATTACGTTAAGTAATATGCATAAAAGAAAAAATACAAATTGTCAGGTCGGTGATGTCCTATACTTTAAATATTATTATTTATTTGTCTACGTCTATACCTATAACTGACAAAGAGGTAAAATAACTGTTTGGAATTATTGAGCAAAGTCCCGGAGAAGCTGAGAAGCAAAGTCCCGAAGTCCCAAACCTACACAAAAGCTGATTATTAAGAATCGAAAATATATCAAACGATACAGAAGACAACCACCTACATAAAATTCGTACAATGAGAAAACTTTGGGCTCTTTACGCTGTAGTTGATGAGTCGGATTATTAGAAAGAGTGATGGAAAACTGCAGGTTAGATATAAGTAGATACGAATGATTAAACTGGCTGATTTTTTTTCTTTTAATGATCCAATGACTGAACTAGTTTTATAGCTTCTCTAGGTGAATTTGAAGTAACTCGAATCCGGTTGAAATTAATTGCAAATGCTGGAGATTATAGATCATAATATAGTGAAGGCAGCCAAAATCGAATTAACTGAGCGGAAAAACAGATTACATGCATTGAATGCATTTTGAGTTAAAACGAAACCTTTAGTGACACTTTAATTTAAGAAATGAAAAGATAAAAATATTGAATGATTCTAAATATAAAAACAAGTATGTTATTCTGTTTACGTTATTTTTAAGAGCCTGTGTAATAACGTTAAATTGGATCAAAATAATAGCAAAATAAAAATCATGTAAGTACCTAAGTGAACGTTTAAATGAAATAAATAAATTATAGTTAATGAAAAAATATTTTAATCTGAAGTATAAGACTAGCGGAATTAATACATTTGTATACATTTAGTTATATCGTTCGAAAAAATTAGATAAGTAATTAACATTTTTTTTATAATATTTTTCTTATTACTCATTGATATTATACTAAAATATTTATTCTTTATAGGTATTTCACACTAGTTGTATAATGTACAAATTTCCTACGGGAGATCAGGACATTAATCAAATTATATAGTTTATCGTGTTAAAATAATGGAGTATTATAGGTACCTATAATTATTACTTTACAGTGGTGGTCTTAGGATTTTGTTTTTTTTTTTGGGGGGGGGGTGCGAATAAACAAAATCAGAAACTTGAATTTTTCGTGATTACAAGTTTTACGTCACAGTTTTATTTGTACACATCTTCTGGGCCATGGGGAGAGGTAGGCCCCTTTGGCCTCCTCCTTAAATCCGCCACTGTTACTTTATATTTGTACCTACAAAATAAAAGCTTTGACCATTATAGTATACCTTTCATTTACCATTATTCCTGTGTACGTAGGCGTTATTGTCTCTTTCTCATACACACACACACACATAACGAGATGGATATATGAGAAAATAATTTTTCCAAGAAATAGAGGTATTTTGTCAAATTATTTTTATTTATAATCCGATATTTAAGAAAGAAATGTAGGAAGAATGTCGACAATACATATCTGGTATCTTATTATTTTCTACGACTAAACTAATATTTTACAATCAACAATTTTTTACACCTATAATGACTAATAATATACATGAAAAATGTATGGATAAAAGGGAATGAGTCAAAACACAGTATTTTAGGGGAACAAAAAAAAAAAAAAAAACTATTCAAAACATAAAAATATGATTGAATAATAACATAGGTAGGTAGGGTTGAGTATTATTTTATTCGTGCCTTTAGAAGTTTTTAAATCGTGAAAATGTAAAATATAATATATTGTTTGACTTATTTTCTTTTGAGTATGGATTATAAGTTATAAATAATTATTTTCCATGTTAATTAACTACACCTACATACCTTTAACTCGAGGTATGATTTTTTTTTTTTTTTACATAAATGCGCAACAAAATAAATTAAAATTCTAATTTTCTTTATTATATTTAATATATTAATTATTGTACGAATTTACCATAGGTAACTCATAATATTTATTATTGTTAATAAAGTAATAAAAATAGCATAATCAGTATTATTTTTCCGATTTAACATGACTTTTTTCCAATCTCAAATGCTGTTAGTGCTTGCATTTATTGTGGAGTTGTAAGTGTCGGTAGGTTTTATAAGTTTTAATTAATTTTTAACTCGTTCACCGTGATAAGAGTCAATGCAATTGGATACCTATTGTATAATAATAAATATAATTTTGTTCTGCACATTACTGCAGCGTACCTCTACTCGTGTATTATTATCAACTACGAGACCATCGCCGTGCACATTGTTTTCAAATGAACATTATTATTCGTATTGAATTTCTTTTAGTTTATTTAAGAAACGTTACGAATTTGTGTGTAGTAAAATAAAATAAATAATAATTGTGTTTGCGATTTATTACGAATGAAAATTTTCCATTTCTATATTATCATTCCACAGTTGGCTAGAAATTATAATGAATCATACATTTTCTGCTGTTCTATAGTGGAATGTTAACGATAGAGGTTATGAAGGTTTGAAGATGGATAGGTATATTGCTCAAAATGCAATAATATGGCCTCGATGATCGAATAACTCTCGGAGGTCATTCGTAATGACTTAAATATGAAAAGAAAATGTATTATTTTGCGTGAAAAACATTTTAACAGTTAGGTACACTATACTGTGTTGTAAATATTAAATTCAAACCGATATAAATATCAGTATACTGTAGTAACTCGCACAGTAAAGTTGATATATCGAACTACACACGTCTGCACTATCCTAGTATACCACATAATAAACCATCATTCGTTGTACGCGAATTGTTCGTGAAACCAAAAAGCAAAAAGCAATAAACTCTAATAAGCTTAGTCTGTACCGATATACTGCTGAAATAAAGGACGTTAAATGATGTATAGTGCCTACTGCCTACCTGATGGAAACTCTCTGAGCGTGTAATAATATTTTTACGAATTCTATTGCGTTTCGTTTGCGCACAAAATCATAAACAACGAAACCCAATAAGATACCTTCATTAGACGCGCATTGTAACTCTTGCGAACGACTTCACCGACACTATGATGAGTATATTTTTATTACAATCGGACTATTGATAAATAATGTATCGTATTATACATTTTTGAGTTTATTATTATAAGTTTTTAGTGCATACATTGCAAATTTATCGAAAACTAAGTAATTCGGTAAATATTTTTCATGAATCGAGGTCAATATAATTATTTATAATTAAACTGTGAATCTGACGATAGTAAAAAATATTTATCTCAATGATGGATTAGAGTAGATATAATATTCAATATTGAATATAGTCAAACACAATAATGTTTATCAAATCATTTATTAAGCTTATTTTTGTTTTATATTACGGATAGTACATGGTAATATAGTACAATAATTATTTAGTTCATCCAGTGCATTCGTCTATCAATCATCGAGTGTTAATATTTAACAATAAACCAAAAAAAAAAAAAAATTTAATTTAATTTATATAAATTAATTAATATATTATATATTTAGCACATATTTGAATAATTTTAATTTTGTGATGCATATTTGATGAATTTTTAGTTTGTATGATTTTTTTTTATGAATACAGAGAAAACACATAATAATAAATATTAATCACAGAACGTATAGTAGGTACACGCTCCGGTAGCGGTTTTTAATTCATCGAATATTATAATTATTATTATTACAACTCAATAATAATAAAATAAATATTATTATAATAACCAAGCTGTGCAATTTTGTTTAATGATGTTATTTATAAATTATAATCAATATAATTACCGTGAAAGTCAGTAGTCACTATATATTGTTTAGTAAGTAGGTATAGGTACCTATGTAGTATGTGTCGATTGTACCTCGTCATTGAGTGATTCAGTGTTCTGAATGTGTTGAATTTAATTCGAATTCAATGAAAAATATATTATTCACGGTGAAAAACGATCGGCTTATATTCCCAAAGAATATTTTACTTGTGTATTTAAATTTCTGTTCAATAAGTAATTTATTTCTCTAACAATGGTTGTACGGTAGGTTGAACAATATTTTTCAAAACAAATCACGTATCATATTATTATACAAGCTATTATTAACCTTTAAGTCAATATCGACGTACTCGATAAGTTTGTAGAAGTTAGGTACAACGGTGTAAAAAGGTTCATGGTATAAATAGCTTAAATTTAATCTAAATACTTGAAAAATGTCATTGTGTACAGTAAACAATAATAATATTGTACATGGTAATATAAAGTTTTAAGTTTCTATGAACAATATTTTTTTGAACTTAATTTAAACATGTTATATTATATAATTATTATTTAAAGATACCTTAAGATCATTACTTCATTTTACCATACAAATTCGTCGAAATTTATACTTGAATTGTCCGATTCAAAATAACCACGCATTTGCGTATTTATGGGTTTTTTAGGTTTCTGTAAGAATTATAAAATATTATGCTTTGTAGATATTAAAATCAAAATTTTTATACAATATGTTGAACTATAAAACTACTTACGTGATTTTTGTTACTTGGATGATTTTTATCGGCTTTTAAACAATATGATAAATAATAATATTAACAATTGCGCCTAGCTGTGTGTTGTATTCACAGATATGTTATAATATAAATTTTTTATAATAAAAGATAGTTAACTGATGATATCTGCGAAGAACTATGATTAAGAAGCCGAAAGCAATATGTGTGGTAGTCAATGTTTTTTTGTTTATTATCAGTTTGTCAGTTCGAATTTATTATCATAATATTATATTGTTATTTGTATGATGTATTATAGTAATATATTTATGGCTAAATCCAAAATATAGGTAGGTACTTCTACGTATTTAATCAATATTAAAAATTGATTTAAAGTATTTTAAGTACTGTCTACTATAATATGTACTAATTACTAAGTAAAAATTCCGACTAACTGTTCAGTTCATAGCTGTACAAATTATTGAGCAAACGGCAAAATCGTTTTTCAATACATATTTAAAGTGGATTTAAAACAAATTCTCATGAAAAATGCAATCGAGTATAAATCAAACGGTAATTGTTATAATTTTGATGATGATGTATTTTGTGCATTACTCGAATTTAAATTTAGTAAAAAGAAATATATATGTAACATAATAATAATATGCAATGTCGATGAAATTTATCAAGAAGTTCTCGATAGGAGTATTTTATTAAATTCTACTAACTCAATTGTAAATTACGCCAAATCTAAAATACAATCTATCATATAACTACAGGTGTGCAGTAAAAAAGTGTCACTTCATATTGATCGCAACAGTTGCATTGAATCACTCATGAGTCCAAATTCTAGAGAGTACAATTATTATCATCTGACACCAGTTTATTAAAAATTCATTTCTATTAAAAACCAAGGTGGATTATTTTTTTCATATGCGTGTTCATTCAAAATTATTCATGCTGCAGAACATTTTTTTTATTTCTTACTGATAATTTTAAAAGTATAAATTTACCAAATTTAGAAAATAAAATAATTGCACATGTCAATAATACATTTATTCTTGATCATAATATTTTTAAGACTCTTCGTTTTGAAAATGTTTGGTTATCTGATAGGCCCCATAAAATGTTATTAAAAAACACTTTTCGTAAAGAAGTTTTAGGTGTAAGATTGCATTCGTAGGGAAAACTTTGTTCTAGTGACATATTAAATTCTGTTAGTAAAAAACAAAAACTTACCAAAACTACATACTATTTTATAACCAATAAGGCAACAACCATTTTCGTGTATATAATGGCATCTATTTTTAGAAAAAGTTATTATATTCAGGTATTTAAAATTTGTAATCTTTTTTTAAAGTATTTTTGGATCGATCTTCAATTTGAACCACTTTTCTGGGAGTTAAGTGATCACAGATCGTACTTTAAGTGACCGAAACATAAAATTTCCTAATACTTTTCCTAATGTATTTTCTTACCAAATTATATTTATTGTAAGTAAATACTAAACATTACTGTGTGTAAGTAGGTATTTTATTAATCGAGTACTTAATATTTTTATCTGGTTATACTTGTTTAATCTATTTTATATAGTTTATATGCTATTAATACTTATATAATATTATATCACATAGTTATTTACACTTTTTACTCGTAATTAACATTTTTATAATTTTATAATAAATTATTAACACATTAATTTTATAGTGATAAGAAATTATAACAATAAATTACTACCATGCACATAGCGGTTGACTTCCAACTGTTATGCTAGTTAGTTATATACATAGTTATTGTATATATCTGTGATTGTATTGATTATATTTGCCTTTTTTAATTATTGTAATAACGAAAACTTATTGAAGATTTAAATGATTTAATATTATATTTTTAAGCTTTTTGGAAGAGATTAAAAATTTAAATATTTGTACCAATATTTAAAAAATAAAATAGAAACGTTTTTGCTTAAATAGCTTGAATGTAAATATTTTAAAATTTTCATTGTGTACAGGAAATGATAGCTTAAGTAATATTAACATTTTACATACTTCTACAGTTCATATTTTTTGAATTATACCTATAAGATATAAATAAAAAATCATAAAAGAATCAATTATATTATTGTTAGTTGTCAAAAAACTTCAATTGTTCAAACTTAGTGTTTGATTTTTTTTTTAAATTTCCCAGTAAAATCTTCGTATGATGAGTTATATTGTATAACATTTTTAAATCTAAAACATGATCACTATTAATGATTCATTAAGTATTAATAATATTAAACTAAAAATAATTTTCAAACGATTTCGATGAATTTTTTAAAACAGGAGAAAGAAAAAATTATAAAAAACTTGAAGTAAAATTTTAAAGGTTTTTACTCTAAAACAAATATTTTATAATACATAAATAGAAAACAAAATCACAATGTACTTTTTATATTTATTATTACGTATTATTTAAATGTACGGATAAATTATTTTCAAATTGTCGTAAATGTCGACCATCTTTATCAATAAATAGTGACAGTATTCTAGACAATCATGTTATAATTAAAACTTACCATAAATCCTACTTTTAACAGATTCGACACTAAGGCGATTTATATTGGCAGCCTATAAGTACATATTTTATTCACTCACTGAACAAAAATACATCAGATGATAGAACAACGGATACACTTTAATGAACGGTTTTTATAACGGTATTTTTTATATTATCTCTTTTACATTATTATATAATTTAATGTTTGATACATATTTTCATTCATACCTTGTTAATGGCTTGGAAAAATATTTCTTATATCACGTTGTTAACGACCATAAATCTTTTACTATGGTTTACGTTAAGACGGCACAGATGGCACGAATTTATTTATAAAGCTAAAACAAAGTAGGTAATCCTAATTGACCTATTTATTAGATGTTTTTAAGTATGTGTATATAGATAATAATAATTAAGAACATAATATTATAACAATTAAGAGAGATTTGTAGTATAAAAATATTGTGATTATTTATTTATGATTAATATTTAAATCACTGCATGTCTGCATGGAAAACTTATGAAGTCTCTTATATAATATTAAAACGTTAAGCTTATAATTTTTACCGATAAACAAAAAAAATTATAAAAAATATCATGTATTTCCATGCAAAAACAATAGTATTTATATGTATAACAATTGACTGAAAAATAAAGAGTTTAGAACTTTAATTTTTTTAGAAAAATTTTACCCAGAAATCTACCTATAGATATTTCAAAATGCTGTACCATAATTTTTTTTTGTTTAAGACTTTAAGTACTTACAAAATTGCACGTATTAAATAAAATTATTAACAGATACTTTTATGAGATAACATGTATTTTAAAATTAGTTTTTTAAAAGGTGATATACGAATTGACCTTTTTTTTTTAATCTTGAAATTCGGATGCAGCCATATTTGTGAATTGAGTCACATCTGTGTGATCTAGTTTTTTTTATCGTGTTTAAGTATTAGTACAATACATTATTTAATGCATCTCTAGAGTAAGATTACCACAATTCAAAATGCATAGTTTCTTTTTTTAGGAAAAACAATTTGAAGTTTAAAACTAGGATATTATTTCAAACAGTTTTTCATATTTTCTTGAAACCAAAAAAATTAGGTACCTACACGTAAAAATTAATTTTTATTTGGCGCAAAAAACGTAACAATTCGAAATAAGGCAATCTTGAATTTTGGCTCCAGTGATTAACAGGATAAAATATTAAAAAAAACCTTTATTGCCATAAAGTAGGTAAATATAGCTCCGTTGATTTGAAAACTAGGTAGTTAGAAATCTAATAATTCAATACTGGCACGTATTTTTAGTTATTTTACTGTGCGAAAGTAGCAATAGCTCAAAATGTATGATTTTTTTTTTTTAACTGTGACAGTTTTATTCTAGAAAATGGGACATATCAGAGTCAGCGATTACAATAATATCATCGTTACGTGATGGCATCATCTTAGTTAACATTATTATTTATTATATGTACTTTTATAATCAATCACACGAAAATTAAATTATTATTAAGATAATTATGTTTAAAACACAGGTCGACAACCGACGCGCGACGGCGACAGAATATATATATTACATCCGATACACACGATTGTGGGAATGGTATGTTTATTATTATTATAATAATTACACTTCAAACCTTTTTTATCTGAAGGTGACACGAACAATTTTATTATATTACTATACATTGTAATATAATAGGTACCTATACATTTTAAACCCAACAGCACATTTAACTTATTCGTCATACTATACTGATACCAATGTCGTCGAATCCTAAATAGCATGCCTCAGATTTCATAAAAATCGAGTATGATGATAATAATACTGCAACTGAAAAGTAAAATAAGAGCAGAATAACACTATAAAAACTGATAGACTGGCTACCTAGTGGTTATATACAATATAACACAATAAAACACAACCCAAAATACCGTATAGATAATTTTAGGTTTTTTTTTCAGTGTTTCTTAACGTTTTCTCAGTAGTTATATTTTGTTCTCATTATACGTTATACGTTTTTTTCAAATTTTGAGTTAAAAAGTATTGATTTTTCTTAAGTTTTATAATAATTATACCAAAGTATAATTACAGTCAGTGTAAACTATTGAATTAGTTATTATCATAATATACATTACATAAAATACTCGTATTGAGTGCATACTATAATAATTATACTCGTCTAGCTACAACTGCTCGTAGCTAATTTATAATACATTATTTTTTATTTTTCAAACAAGAACGGAGCAAAGTTTTACAACGGAATGTCTACTCAGTTTTAGCGACAAAAGGTGATGCACATAGAAAGTTATACCGTGAGCATAAACCTAATCACATCTGTATAAAACACAAATTCTTATGTTCTATGAAATGTATTTTAACGGTTGAAACGCCAACGGTGAAATTGTTAATATACCTACTAGGGAAATAGTTAGAAATCCAAAATATTTCGCATCGTGACGGGCTGAGGATATTTTGGGGTGATTTAGAACAAATGTTTGGGTGAGCCAATAGGTAACGTTAGACTTTCGGGACCAGTCGTGCAAGTACATGAAATATAATACGAGCTAAATATTGGCACAGTATAAATTGCAAGAATTTAATTTGTGACGATAGCAGAGTCGGAACACGCTATGTCACCGACATGCCCACCCTTACTTTGAAGCACACCTATTTGAAATGTGTCGTGCAAATTCTTGCTGTTTACATACTAAATAATAGCGCAAAAAATTACATTTTATATTAGAAATTTGTTTTTATTGTAATATACGAGTATAACATCGCAACAAGCGTAATGTGACATGTGCTATCGAGTTATTTAAATGTTTGAAAAAGACTGATAAAAGAAATTCACTTTGTTCCGGAGTATTGTCGACTTCATTTGATTTACTTTAGAGGGTAGAAATTATTTCCACCCTTCCTGGATATATTGTACACATCATAATATCATATTGATATACATGACACATCCGGTGTTGTTCGGGATGAAACAATTCGATGTGGAAGTGGACGAGTAGCCTTTTGGAAGTAGGGAGGTTTGGACGTCGATATTCAACATGTGTATAAATGTTTACGTTTTCAGAAACATTTGGACCACGTCAACATAAAATTAAAACAAATATTTACGTTTAAGAAATGATTTCGTAGATTTCTTGATGTACAACGAAAAAACATACTTGGTAGTTGGTATCATATTTTGGTAACTGGTAACTGTAAGAAATTATTAGCCAATTAAGCAACCTCTTTTGACTTACTTAAGGACGGTCAATTACAAATTGCAGATGTCGCATTCAACATCGCTACATTTCCACTAAAAATTTGGAATTAATGAATCGATCAATGAATTTTCAAGATAGGTTAGGTAATATTAACAAAAATGAAAACCGTTCAGAGATGGACAATGTTATAGACATTGAATCAAAAATTACTATTGTCTTCGCCGAGTTCGTGCTGGACGAAATGTATTTTACAGTCATCTTGAAGATGCTAATAATTTATAATATTATATAATTTGCACGTGTCGTAGTGCACAAATCGTAGTAAATTAATCATTTCATAAAGTTTCGTTATTTTTATCGATCATTAACTAAATTTATTTATGAATTTATAAAAAAAAAAACGAAAACGTGCTGGTGCTAAACAACATTTCTATCAACTAATGTATATGTGTTTAGTATACCTAAAATCTGATATTTTTAATGTATTATAACTTATAATTTACTATTATTAAATTATTAGTCTTTACTGAGATCTGGATCTTAATGAAAAGTGCGTTTTTTCAGGGGTCGTTCTAGGACAATACATTCCAAGTACATAATTCATTTCACGTAAGGGATATTAAAAGATACTTTGAAGGTGAGACATTTATTTTGCATTTTTCGATTTTTTTTTTGTTCTTAGAGTATTTTTTTTCGGCATTTTCAAGCTTAATTGATTTTTAGCACACACACATATATATATATATATATATAGCATATATTAACACATTGTACAAACTTAATGTAAATGAATAAATTCAAAAAATAATGTTTTCATTTAGTTGTTCTATTTATGAACGCGATAACGAATGGGTAATGATGTATATTATTTACTATTTGCGTGCGTGCGTAATAACAATCGACACCCGTCGCTATGAATAATTATGAGAATATTTGATTTTTTCAAAACTTATTTATACTCAGTGACAGTATTAGGTGCGATGTCCCTCCCTTTCCGAAAAAAAAAATGATTTACGCAGGTAGGCGTGCACTGCAAATTATTGATAAGTATATAATGTTACGTATTATTATTTCATTTTAACACGTCAACAAGTGCTTACCGCAGTACCAACTTATACTATTGTAACAATGTTCAATCCAACACTGCATTTATGTTAAATAATGAAATAAATAATATATCATTACATTCATGTCAGACAGCGATGAAAACGGTGTTGTCTACTGTGACGTTATTTAAAATACATTTATTTGCTAATAATATTCGCCGTTTATAACTCGGCAATACTATAAATTATTTGTTTTCGAGCAGAGACTACGACGATGAGGAGAGCGCTAAATAGAAAATTCACTGTAACAACTGAACAACAACAATCGAGTATAATAGATATAACGTTTCGACGTAAAAATTAGATTTTTCTTTTTTTCCCATCTGAATACTGCACCGGTAATAAAACGTTTGCGACTATAATGATGTTTTTTAATTAAATTTGTATTTGTTATAGTAATAACAAGTAGGTATAATGTATATAGGTAGGTACTTAGTACCTACTTGCCCATTTCAATTCATATTTTTAATTACGATTTAATTTCATGTTTAACTGGTAATCATTCGTATATATTATAATTATTCACTGTTTACTCGTACCTAGTGACTTAAATAATAATAATACTCTGTTTCAATGAACCGACTTTTTTTAAATATAATAAACGGAAAAAATCTTATATTGATTCGCTGTACAAAGAAGTATAATATTTGGCACGCGTATATGACATCGATATATGCTAATAATATTTATATATATATTATATTATGTTGATATTTATCGTTCGTTAAATTCACCTCCCCCTCCCCTGATAATAAATGCTAACAGCCCATTAGTTTTACATTATTATTAACTATTTACGATTTCACGGTACATATATATGTGTATAAGTATGTAGGTATGGTAATTTTATTGTATACCTAATGCACTTATCTATACATTACCGGTAATAGTATATTGTGTGTGTATGTATATATATGCATTCGTTATAACAATTATACTGCAATGTGCGTACTTTTAAATAGGTGGCTATAATACTGTGATTGACTGTAACACGTGGGACTTTTAAACGCCTATAATATTATATCACCGCTGTACGACCACTTTATAATATAATATGGAGTGAACTAGAGAGCCTATCTTACATATAGGCTCTCTAGAGTGAACCAATGATAAGTGTCCAAATTAGCGTATTATTACAGCCCGTATCGATACATGTAAATAATTAGAATTTGATGATGTCATGTTGTGCGCTAATTATCGTCATCGGTACCAGATCTGTCGATGAGAAATACATTATATGATTTTCTTTGCACGTCAAAACCTTATCGATTTAAATATAAATAATTATTATACGACATAATATTGTGTATTATAATTAGGTTTATGATATTATCTACTATATTGGACACGATTTTGGGAAATCGTAAATTATCTAAATTATATTACGCGCAAATACTCAGTATTCAATAACATCACTCCACGGATAAAAATCAAAACGAATGTAAGAAAAAAAAAAAATAATAAAAAAATATTATATTGCCGAGATAACTTAAAAAAGTATAACGATAATAACAATATTATCGCTTACAAATTATTATAATTATTGTACATGTAACGTCAATCATAAAATAACGTATAATTTTAGAAGACACGACGTGGATCGCGTATACACAATAAACGGGACGATTAGCGATATTAGTTTTTCTTATCGTAGTGATCGTTAAATAATATTATATCATTTCTATGGTGCATGATCAATATTATAGTTCAACGATTGTTTATTTACTGTTTGAAATATGTCGATGATAAAATCTTGTCGTGTTGTGTACTTGTGTAACATCATCACAACTGTCGGCAGCTGCAGTAGCATAATATTATAATTATTATATTTAGTTGTAAAACAAAGATTGCCGTGAACATAATAGGTATGGTTTTTTGGTTTTTATTTCTGACTGGCCATACGTTACTATTTTAGATAATAATAATATGATGTTTCTCGTCCGCAGCGGCTTAAAACAAAAAAAAAAAACAAAAACAAAAATCGTAAAATTCCGATAGAGAAACCGTTGACAAAATGAAGTGTCGTCACGGTCATTCGATGTAATATAATATATTATATTGACGATTTTTATTGTTAAATCTATTACGTCTTCTGCAGGTCACAATATTTTTTTTCAAACGACGATAATAATAATTGTAGACGACGACGGTATTATATTCAGTGGCGGCTAGTGAGGTTCACATAAAGTGGTGCACAAAAAATGTATAAGATAGGTATGCTATCTATATGAAAGATGATGGTAAAAATATTAATGTTGTAAATTTTTGTATAGGAAAATACCAAAATAATGTACCTACTAAGTACTCATCTAAATAAAAACGAACGACGCTTCATTGCGGCACAATATAAAAACAAGTTCGGCGCACACATTAAAATATGTGCTCCAAACTACCATGTATTACTAATCGACGTGTCGTGGCATGTACCTAATTCTTACACGGCCGCCCGGAGCACAATTTGTGCTCCGCGAATTATTAATTAATCGTTTATAAACACACCTCTCAGTTTCTCACCATATGAGCTGCGGAAACTTTTTTTTTATTAATTTATATTTGTTTTAGTACGGACCATACGCATAATTATAATCAATTATATTTATATGTAGTCTAATAAGAGAAATCTAATCATTTATATATATATATTTTTATTATTATTATTATTTTTTTTTTTTTTTTTGAGTGGTTCACGTGCTTCTGTGCACCATACCACGAGCCGCCACTGATTATATTATTATTATATTGTATTCGTGCTGTATTCGTTTATATTAATATGTATAATTATGCGGAGGAGTTGAAAACAAATGTTTAAACCAATCCGAAAATACGATAATGGGGGTGTATTATACGTAGGTGTATATAGGCGCCTATAACGAATTCAGCGCCGGTCTATATAATACGGTTATTGCTTTCGTATATTGATTTGTAATTCTGCCCCGGTAAGTTTGTAAATACATTATCGTGCAAGCCGACGGACGTACATCATTTCGGCCATGACATTATTCCTATTATACCTACCTGTATATTGTGTTTAATACGGAATTTCCGAAACGCATTTTATGAAAAAAAAAAAAAAAAAAAACCATCGAAAAATCATTCGCATTATTCAGGTGCCGCGCTTGATATATCGCTCGTGTTATTATTGCCGGAACCGCGTTCATCGCGTATAATAATATGCACATCGAGTTCTCTCGAGGTTCGTTATATTATTATTTGTTCGGCAAGCAACGATTGATAAGCTATATTGTAGACGGTACTTATACATACTCGCGCCTTTGTGGATTAGTTTTTCGTGTATTGAAGACGCGAGCGAGACGCGCGAGCCGTGGCGGAGCGGGCCACTGGGGATGGCGACTCCGCAGCCAAAGACGCGTCATTATATATATCATATTATAATGTTTCCGGAGGTATGTTATAATTCAATATAATATGTTAGTATAGAACATGATGTATTCATAATATTATATACCACGGTAAAACGTCAAAATCGATATGTCTTACAGAATTATAGCTGAAGTATAAGCAGACTTGGCGACGTGTAGGTATATACATATTATTATTATTGTATTAGTAAATAGATGAAGTGCGACTTGAATTTCTTTGGGTTTTCTGGAATTTTTCTGGAAAACTTAGAAAATGTAAAAATTGCCTTTTTCAATCGTAACAATAATAATAATACATCAACCATCCGAGCAGTCTGGATTTCTCTATATAATAATGTATATAGTATATAGAAATTTTACGCCGAACTTTTAGAGCACTTTTTTCGCATGAAAACATGTTGATAAACTAAAGCAACTAAAAAAAAAATTCAAAAATTTATTATATTAAAACCAATACTTTCATTGAAAATAAGTTAAAACAGTATAAAAAAAAAAAATACATTTGTTTACATATTTTTATAAGAAAAAAGTCATTAATAATGAAAAAAATATTAATACAAACCATCTTTAACCGTTTTATAAGAAACATAATAAAAAAACTAATAATTAATCGTTCAACTAAAAACAGTAATCGGAAATCAATCAATGATATAAAAAAAAAGTAGTACCTGCTATGGTATCATTGTATATAATAATAAAAATAAAAAATAAGTTTATATATTCTGTTAATTATTTATTTATTTTATTTGAAAATCCATTATTTGATAATTTATAAAAGGAGTATACTTAATTAAAATTGTATTGTCTTTTTTTAATCATATTTTAGTAACTTCCTTGAATTATTTTAAATTCTATAAATAATAATGTTCAAACTTTTAAAAAATTCATAAAAAAAAAGCGGGTAAGTGAGTACCGCTCTGCTGTACATTAGGTACCGTATGGATCTTTATTATATATATAGGAGTGTTAAATTTGAATTCAATGATAGATAACATTGTATACGAAAAACGATTCCGAATGGAGATGATTTGTCAGCCTAGAATATAATTTCGAATGGTTGGTGAAAAGGGTGGTTTATAACAATGGCCTGAATATACTAGAATTTAAGTTCTTTTATAATTATTATAATCTAAACTTATGGAAAATCTCGTATTCAATTTTCAACTCTTAGCTACTTATACAAACATTTTTATACATTATACTTACAAAATAATTTGCAAATATTCATGGTTTTGACGAATTTTTGTCAATATTTGAACTTCAAATAGTAATAAAAAAATTGTGCCTATGTAATCTAATAATGTTTTAATCACTATAAGAATAACTTATGAGAAACTTTGTATTAAATTTTCAAATAATTTGATAGGGCCAAAAAAATTTTATCGACACTTCAAAAAAATATTTTCAGAAAAATTGAAAATTTCGGTTGTATATAATTAGCTCAAAAAAAGTCAAAATATTTTGAAAATTAAATCACGTAAAGAAAACGCGAATTTAAATAACTGGTAAAATGTTTAAGTGTCTACGACTAATACTTTTTGAATATAACAAATATTTAAAATCGTTATCGTCACGCTATTTCCTAAAAATTTAAAATTCAAACGCACTTAAAATTTTTCCTATAGTGATCCTATAATGATGCTTCGAGTTTCCTCTATAGATACTTGAAGAAAAACTTATGGAAAACTTATGGAAAACTTAGTGTTGTATTTTTAATCCTTAGTTATTGACACAAAAAATTTTATGATTTTTCAACTTCAAAATTACTTGCAATTTTTCGCGTTTTCGACAGATTTTGTAAAAATTTAAACTATAAACGCTCATAAAAAAAAAAAATTGTGACTAACGATTTTTAATTTTTAGCTACAATAAGAACAACTTATAAAGAACCTTGTATTAAATTTTCAAAAATTTTTGGTCATCCAAAATTATTTTATCGACACTTCAAAAAAAAAATTCTCATAAAAATCGAAAATTTCTATGGTCTATAAATAACTCAAAAAAAGGTCAAAAATCTTTGAAAATTTAACTGTATATAGATAACACTAACATAAACATTTGGTGAAAATTTCAAGTATTTACGATGATTAGTTTTTAAATGACAACTATATATAAAAAAATCGATTTGGTCGAAAACTGGTTTTGCGTAAAAATTCCCGTTTTTCCTTAATTTTTTTTTTTTTGGTTTTTCACGGCGCTTTTGAAAACTATTGAGAAATTAAAAAAATGACCTCCCCAATGCACAAACTAAATTCATTTTGCTATCGGAAACCACCCCCAAAATTTTTTATAAGAGTTAAACGAAACTTTAGCAAAAGCCTACAATATTTTTTTTTTTTTGAGTAATTGAAATTCAAATTTTGATGAAATGAGATGTCATAATATGACATATTATATAATAGTGGTATATTATCTAATGATTTTTGTTATTATTAAAAAAAAATACTAATCTTAAGAATTCAAAACAATTCACTATTACTTAAATAATCATTTTCTATAAATAATCTCATTTTCAATTTTTTCAATGTGTTTTTTAAGTGCTGATAAGAAAATCAAGGTTTATTCAAAATGCTTAAAAATGTTTACAATTCTTAATTGTTGCTAACAAATTCAAAAATATATCTTTTTACCTATTATTTATTTTTTTATAAGCGTTTGTACCTTATATTGTATTTTAACAACATTTATCTAAACATTCATTAACATTCATTTATAAAAAAAAATATACAAAAATCACAAAAAAAAATATATATATAGGTATACCTAGCTAACGTTTTACAGTAAAATTCAAGGTTCCTTGTAAATTATTCTTACAAAAACTAACCAAAAAATCTATAGGAATACATAATTTGCACAATTTTTTTTATAGACAATTCAAATTTAAATTTCGACAAAATTAATATCCATAGAGACTTGAAACTTTTCACTACTATACGTACATAGTTATTTATTAGTGAATTATCAAAGTATTAAAATTAATTGTTATCTATTATTATACATGAAGTATGAACATATTCACACCGTTCTACGTATAGTTGATATTGACTTAAAAAATCTAATAGTGGCTAGTCATAACACTGTTCACATATGATATTTTTCCTGCAAAAGTTAGTTATAAAAAAAAAAAAAAAAAAATGTTTTACCAATTTAAATATATAAGTATTATAATAATGAAATATCCTATGATATTATGTAGGTTGATGTTGATAATTATTGACATATCAGCTTAGATTGTATTGTATATTATGCATTGTTTTATCATTGAATTGAAATTTAACACATAGATAGGTACATTAATACTGCGGCCGAATAATGATCATATGTTTGATGAGGTACACTCAAAATTTACCATATAACAGTGTGACTTCTCCGGAGTTTTTTGCTATTATCATCAAACTAATTTTCGAAATTTCGACCAGTGCAGGTAATGCTATGCAGTTGTTAAACTTTTATTTTTACTTTTATTATTATTTATCTAATAAAACACTACTGATACTAGCAATATAATATAGTACCTACCTACTGATACCGTATTGTAAATGTTACGGTTTATATAAATGTAGCTATTACATATATTATAGTACCTATTTACATTGAAAATGGCCAAAACCTAGAAGATAAAATCTATATTAAAACCAGCAATAATATTTTCTTTTTGTCATACTTTGTATATAGGTAAATATAATTTTACAATGAGCCGTCTGTGAATTGAGTGGGGGAACTTAGTTTTCGTTCTTCGTTAGCTGAAATTTGCATTCCCTCTATAGTTTTATTCCAGAAATTAGAGAGATCCGAGATGTTTTAAATATATATTATAAATAAATATACAAAATAAAGCAAAAATATAACGTATGATGTGTATAACACATATATTTTTTTTTATATAAATGATGAAACAGTAATATTATTTCAATTTATATGAAACTATATTTTATATTTTAATGATTATAATCAGTTTCGTATAATCGCTATGATGATATCCTGTCAGTGATGTTTATTATCATTTTTTTTTTTTAACGAGACAGTACTACGAATTATCAATTTAAGAGAAACATTTCATAATATCATTAAATTAATCAATCGTTTATTATGACCAATATGATGATTGATAAATCTTATCAGCTATCACAATTCATGGTTTATAAATTTGATGAATATTTTGCTGTCGTATGAAAATATATAATTAAAGCATATTATTATATTAAGTAATATTAGTAAATATGTATTTTTTGTGAACATTTAAAGTGTTCATAACAAATAAATTAAAAATATTTTAGTTTTCAGTGATTAATTAAACACTTTCAATATATTGATTAGGATTTTTAAAGAATACTTTTAGTAAAAATACTATAATTAGGTACTGTATAATTATTATGATTTTGATGAAAAGCAATTTGTATCAGTTTGATATATATTTCTAGTGAATTATTCTTTCGACTTATTAGTTATTGTATAAATATCAGAGATTGTAAATACCTTGTTCATTTTAGAATGTATAGGTATTTAAAAAAAGAAGAAAGTATTTATGATTCAAATATGGTAAAATAAATATAGTACAATAAAAAAAATAATGGTCTGGGATGCTTATAATTTGTATTATTTATATATTCTTTATAATCCCCTCAGCGATTTTTTCCCACTTTAACTTCTACATCTACAGATTAAAAATTTGATAGTGCGCAGCTCTGTACACGAAAGTGCTTATTTCTTTATCTGTAGATTTTGAGAATATTATGAGAATTAAATTAATTCAAGAATTATTCAACGAAGAGAATAACTGATTTTTTTATAAGAATTATGTTATTTATGAGACCTAACATTTTTATTGATTATATATTTTTAAGTTTTTCATTGTTTCTCAGCTTTATGCAAAACGAATATACATATTTTTTGTTATTTTTATTTTTGTTTTTTAATTATTTATATAATTTGTTTGTTTCTAATTTATTTAGACATTTCGTTTTTTAAGCATTTAATCTTAAATTAAATTTACCACTGGACATAGATGCCAATAAATAACAACGGTGGTTAACCTACATTTTTGTTTTGTTTAAAGACTTTTGATATTAACAATGGTATACCTATTTTAGATTTGAAATCCGGAAGTTTAAAATAAAAGGTAAATTATTATACTATGTTGTTAGTCTATATCGTAAAATGGTAATCATAAGACATTAATTTTGTACCTAAGTATAAATTATGAAAAGATTGGTTAATTCAATTCAAGAGTCCTACAGTAAAAGCAATTAATATTCACATTATTTTATACGTGATAATTCAAGTTTGTAACTGTCAAAAACAATTCATAAAAATTATGAAAGTATATTATATTCATTATTTGTTTATTTACCTATACGTTATACCTAGTTACTCAGTCCATTATCAACAAAAAAATCCTTTTATAAATTATTAATGATAATAGTTAGGTATTTAAAAACGACAAATCTAAAATAAATGTATACATTCAAAGTATGGTACAAACATTTGATTGATTTTAAAATTTAATTTTGTTGGTATTTGGCATTTATGACTACACTCACGATTTATAATTCTTGATTTTTTTTTTTTTTTAACAAAATAAAGATACCTTTTAAACACACATTTATCATTTTTGTCTTTTTAAGAAAATATCAAAAAATTGGTAGAATTTGACAATATAATATGTTACAGTCGATTTTAATTTTTAAAAATATTTTCAAGTTTTGTGTAGGTCAGTAAATCTTCATTTATAACGAAAAGTTTTTTTTATACAATTTAATAAAATACAATATACAGTGGAACTTCTATTTATCGATTTTAAAAAAAATTTGTTGAACAGAAGATTCGTTGAAAATAAATAATATTTTTTCACTTAAAAAATTTATTTTTAGTGTACGAAATATAGAGGTAGGTACAAACAATAATATAATGTATAATATTAATAAATTAGTTTTTCTTTTTTTTTTTTTAATACATTTATTATTATAATAAGTATGAAAATTATATATTTTTTATTCTTTGTTTTCAAAAACTTTCTGTTAACTTGTGTCTTGTTGAACTACTTTTGTTCTACTCTGATTATAAAAATGCTCATACTTATTTAAATAAATGTCTGGTTTATGAATATGTACTTCATAAATCTGTAACAATAAAACAATTTTTAAATTTTCTGTAGAAAAAAAACATAAAATGAATTCGTTAAATGAAAATGATTTTGTATGAAAATGTTTTGGTTCCTATCATAACTACCTACAGAGAATTAATAGAGGTTTTGTTTTAGTTGTAATCCAATAAAAATTATTAAAATTATTAATAATTATTTTATGTTTGTTTATTAATATATTCATTAACGCGGTATGCTCCAGAGTATAATAAATTATCAGTTATAGATAATTATGTAACATTATAAATGCGTATGATATTTTTAATATAATTATGTAGTAGCTGATCGTAGTTTACGTACAGTTGACTATACAAAGCAAAAAATTTAAAATGAAGGTCGATAATCTACCAAATGCGTCATATCAACAAACAAATTATAAATAATGATTTACAATCATTATAGTTTATTTTTTTTACTTCATTATAGTTTTAAAATTGTATTAACACGAATTTTTTTTAATAATAATTATATAATATAATAAATCGTTATATTTTTTTTATTTCCAATGTTGCGATCATACACTGCAGTTAAGTACCGTAATATTTCTGGAAACGCTTAAAATATCGGCATTACTTTTTTATTTATATTTGTGTTAAACAATTTAAAAATTTCAATAAGAAAAAAAACGTTTAAAATGAATATTTTTCTGTCCAAAATAATCCGTATATAATAGGTATAGGTAGTTGTATTATAATTTTAACATACAAATATTGTAGTCATCACGCGGTATACCGATACGCCAATATGCCATCGTGTTCATGACATTCATAATAGGTACACATTGATATCCATTATGTCGGATCCCATATATTGTTTCAAATCCGAGTATAGCTGACATACAAAGATATTACGTGTCCAAATATGAGACTATTATCGAGTTCGAATATTGTCATATTTAATTATGACGTTTTACGTCGGTCGGGGGCAGGATGTTTGAAATTCAAAATTTGATACATTTTAATGAAATTTATTATTGAAGATAATATTATGTCAATATGAATTTTGAGTAAAATCGCATTGTACAAATGAATCCGTGCAGGGTTTAGGAAATCCAGCAAGTGATTAAATCCAAAATTAATATTATACCATTATTATGCAACGTGGACCTGAGTAAATCCGTTGTATGTAGTTCATGCCCATGACGGGTATGATATCGTGAAAATTAGTAGTTAGCTTACAAGAACTAAAATTTTAATAATTTATTGTATTTGCCTACTATTATATTCTATTTCAATGATTTATTTTTATTGACTTATTATCTTTTTTTTAGTTGACACCCAAATGTCTTGTTTACTCGAATATGTATTTATTTTTATTTATTTATAAAAAACTTATTAACATATTAGGGTGGCTGAAGTTCAATTATTTATAAGTTGTATATGACCTGCCGAGAGGATATTTGATATCAGATATACACACTACACAGTAAATTATAAATTCACGATTTTAAGAAATGTAAGCACGTCTTAGCAAATAAAAGTGAGCAAGCAGATAATCACTCTGTTATACAGTTGAAGTACAAATGACTGTAACCCGTTATCGCGAGTATCTGCAATAACAATATAGATGCGCAACCACCGAATTCTTATATAAGCATAAAAGTCTCTTGTCGTTTTCTGCTTGAGTTGTTACTGATTGGGAAACCATTAAACTATTAAAATTAATTTTTCATTTTTATTTTGAACTTTGGTAAGTAAAGTCTACCAAGTCATCAATTTGGTTTTATCTCCTTGCGCATTAAAATGCATCAAAGTCACAAACTTGTTGATTTAATATCTTTTTTTTTTATGAAAATAAATTATATTAAACTTAATATGCTTTTTTGGATATATCGCAGGCATTTTATAGAATTTAATATGAAGAATTTTTATTCAAACTAAAAAACGATTTTCTCGTAGAGCCTTTATTATATAGATATCTACCGTATTTTTAGTTTACGCTGTAGAATAGTATTTAGTTTATAGGTCGTTGATGCAAATAAGCTATGACATAAATTTCGTGTGTTATGAATGTTATGATAATAAAAATAAGTTAGGATTTTTTAGTTAAAAAATCATAATTCACATTTTTAATGTTTTAAAAATACATACAAATATGAAATAGTTAAAGCTTAATAAATTACTCAAGTAAAGTAAGATATTTAATTATGGGTGAACGTATTTTTATTTTCATTGCTAAATTAATTTTATTATTATTTTCACTGTTTTATTTCTTGGTTATATGTTTAAAAACATTAAATTAGTTAAAATTTTATTTTATTTTTATGCAAATTCCTTATCGACATTTATTAAC
The DNA here is from genome assembly GCA_009835225.1 of Aphis craccivora. Classification (NCBI taxonomy): domain Eukaryota; kingdom Metazoa; phylum Arthropoda; class Insecta; order Hemiptera; family Aphididae; genus Aphis; species Aphis craccivora. Next base: position 31,105 of record VUJU01001753.1, read on the forward strand.
GATTAATAATTACTCGGCCATTCTATATTTTATATTAGTCTTTAAATACTATACTTAGGTAAAACTTTTAACGTTATAATACTTTTAAGTTTTAACAAATTAATCGTACTTGGTCGTTATTTCATTATGAAATTTATAAATGTTACATCAAATGCACAATACAGCCTAAATCGTCAGATTAATAAAAAAAAAAAAATCTGAAAGAGAATTTAAAAGCAACAAGATACGGTTTTAACATCCTAATAGTAGAAGCAGCTGTCATAGCCAAAAGTGTAAAGTTATGTCATTTTCCAGTTAAAAAAAATGTCATAAAGTTTTATAATGTAATTTTGATTAACTGTAGTTCAAATTGACGTTTAATGTGTCCCAAAAGTTTATACTTCACAACACTATTTTTTAACATACTTTGACGGTTGGACGTCTAAATAAATTAAATTAACTAATATTAGGTTTTCAAAGGTTTTCAAGAATCAGTGATGACTCTCTTCACTGATGAGTATTACGCTGTTATACGGCTATCTTTTCAAAATAATAAAATATCAATTTTTTTCAGTATTTAACTTTTGGAAATAGAAGCTTCAACATGTATATTAAAATCACTTAAAATATAAAATACAGTTTTTGAGAAGTTAAATTAATCATTTAAAGAGGATATAAATTTAAGAAAATCAACAAATAACTTTTAACTTTTAATTATTATTTCCATAATAAATATTTATCTATGAGAAAAGTAGAAAAAGAATTTTGAAAATTATTTTTTCGCTTCGTGACATTAAATATAATTTAAAATGTAAATAAACCAATAACGGGTATTATTGAAATATTAATATTAAAATATACCTTTGTTGTCTTTATATAATATATTATATACGTAGCTTGAACGGGGTCAAGTAGGGAAAAAACTCATTATAAAACGGTCATTATATCGGAAATGGTAAGTATAGTTATACTTACCATTCATTGGGTACCTCTACTAAATTGATTGAATGTTTAGCAATAAGTCAATCATGTCAATCACTTAAAAAAAACATTTAATTTTAATATCTTGATTTTACATATTTATCAATATGAATATTGCTAAAATATCGCAGATAATTAGTAACTACATAACAATGGGTTTTGACTTGAGGGTATAGTTTTTTTTTTTTTTTTGGTCAAAAAATAGTTAACCTTCCATAAATTTATGTATGCATATAGTGATAGTATAATGTAGGTATTATAATACTGTACAGTATAGTCTATTTTATATTAATATTTCATCGTTTATGTATATTGCTATACGTAATATTGTTTTCTATTAGATACCCTACAGTAGGTTGAACTAATTGTTGCCAAAAACGAATCACATAGGTAATATTATATAATATTAAATAATAATGATTGTTATAATGCGACTAGTTGTAATTAACTTATAAATCAATACTGACGTACCATCGTAGAACAATGGAAATCTGTTCGTTATAAATAGTTTAACAATAATCAAAATATTTTCAAACTTTCATTATGTATTGTGAATAATAATATATCTAGAGGTAAAAAGTTTCAAGTCCCAGCGAATAATATTTTTTAAATTTGCAACTAAAAATCATCTATTAAAAAAAAAAAAAATGTGATGCATATTTTCAATATTGTTATAGGTTGCTTTAAAAACAACTTACGAGGAACTATAAATTAAACGTTCAAGATTTTTTTAATTAACTTGAAAATAAACTGCATAATACAATATTCAAATATTCAAAAAGTAAAATTCTATCATATATTATCTGTACAATAGCCAATAGGTAATGATATTAATATTTTATGAACATTTCTACAGTTATTCGTTTTAATACAAATATAAAAAAAAAAACAAAATCGAGTTGTTTGACCATTAGTTTTGATTTTCGAATATACAACTCTTACGTTTAAAAATCTGAGTGGAGCGGTGAGTAGGTATATTGATTTTATTTTAATGATGTTTGTGTGTACCTATGTATTCCCGATAAGTAGTCAAAAATAGTTTTTGATTTTCAACTTAAGGATGTTTTCTGATAAAAAAAATGGATATAATTTGTTGTTTAAAGAAGTCAAAATTATAAATTCCCAGTTTTTAAAAAAAATAGCAACTTAAACGCAAAATCAGTACATATTTGATAAAATCGATTTCGCTTTATCTTTATTTTTTTTGTGTAATGTACAAACAAATAACCGTATATAATTTAAATTTTCACAAAATGTTTTTGTTAGTATTTCGTACACATAATATAATTTTCCAAATACTTTAACTTTTTTTAAGCTATTTATAGATATTTTAAGTTATCCATTTCTTTTTGATATAAATTTCGATAAAATAATTTTCAATTAGTGAAAATTTTAAGAATTTAGATGGTGTAAAAGTGTAGTACAAGGTTTCCCTTAAATTGTTCATTAAATAAAAATAACCAAAAATTGTTGTGACTGTGTAATAATATTTTTTTATAAACTTTCGAATTTAAAACTTTGATAAAATTCATGAAATCTTTAAAATTAAAATGGTAATAATAAATGATTTTCAGAAGACGTAATACAAATCTTACTGAATGACTTCGTAAATGTTAAAGATAAATAATTATTGTACAATAACTAGAAATTATTTAATTAGATTTAATTTAACTAATTCTTCATCGATGTAATGTCAATGAGGTTCGTTCAACTAATAAAATTGAATTGTATGGTAAGTTCAAATTGGAAGAAAAAACGGCCCGGTAAAATCGCAGCTCAAGCTGCCCAGATTTAATTATAACCATAGAGAGTGATATTTTTAATTTCATATCAAATTGTTTACCCAAAATGCTTCATTACCTATATTATATTTCATTTTTATATCTTATTATAAACTAGACTCTAATTTTTAAATCAAAGGAGGAATAAAATTACATCTAAAACACGGATATTGTAAATATTGTAGTGTCATATTTATAAAATAACTGTTTTTATATGAAAACTAATATAAAATCAAACACAATATAGATATCAACCTATGAACAATACAAAATAAGTCGAAATAAACATTTTATGAAGAGAGATTATTTGTGTAAATATTTTTATGAGGAAACATTATGCATTTAAAAAAATAATGATTGTTTTAATATAGTCCGAGTTTTACAAAAACTTTTGAAATTTTCCTTTCAGTTTTTTTTTTTTTTTTTTTGTATAATGATATAGTGATACGCGGTAGGTAACAATTATTAAAACGTCGCCTATCTCTTATACGACGTGTCAGTGACAGATTAATACCAAACTAGGAAATATAAAAGAATTTACGTATGTTAATCACAGATGTTGACAATCTGTAGTTATGCCGAGTAAAAGTTACAACGTTTATTGAAATAAAACGTTTATAATATAATATTATAAACTTTTACTTTACCACCCCGATAAAGCGATGAAACGCGACTGCTTCAATACACGAATATGTAGTGTAAGCTGGTAGGTGACTTTATGATAATACAGAACGAATTTAAGACGACACATATGTCTAGTAGTCTAAATATATATATATATATATATATATATATAAATATTTTAATGGTGTGAAATACCATTACAATAGCCCATCATGTTGCATTAAAATACTTACTGTGGCCCAACTGGAATTTTCACGGTTTTTCCGCCATTGATCACGGAACATAATTATATGTATTTTTTTCCGAATTTACCTAATTATATAATTATAATTCAAACCATCACATTAGTATTATTATAAACTTTTATTATAGTATATCACTATAATATGTATATAAATAAATAATATATAGTACCTATCGTATATATTATTATATAGGTAGTTGTTTAATATCGATTAGTTTTGATTGGCGTGGTTCAAAAAGTCAAAGGGTTTTCAGTAACTGGTAAATAAATAATATATAATATTCTTGTCTTACTCGTTTTCTACACTCCATTAAATAATAAAATAGTGAAATGAATTACTAGTTTATAATAGACTTAAACACTTGTCATTAACTCGCAGTTGTCAGCTGGTGCTCCTGATTCGTTCATAATATTTACTCGATTGCCGTAAAATACCTATATATTGTACCTATACAATGATAATAATATATAGAACAGTATATATATATATATATATATTTTTTTTTTTTGTAATATTCGTCCGATTTATCGTAAAATTAAAGTTTTTTTTTTTTCATTTTAATACTGAATATAATAAAAACGTATAAAGCAAGATGCGTATAGTATATTATAATATTAATATAAGTAGGTATCCAAATCATGGAATAGATCGATCGTGCCATTATAAAGTGTGATGTAAAAAATGTATATATCACATAATACCCGATATTCTTTATGTAATTGGGTATAACAGTATTCAACCGACAAAAAAAAAAAAAAAAAATCTCTAACGTGTACGTAAAATCTTATACTTGGCGGTACACAACGTCTATTACGATCCGTTTCACAAAACTACTCGTACCTACGCCTTTGTGCACGTTGTATTTTACAAATTATTTCCTCGGTACGGTTTCTGCACGACGGGGACACCGCCGCCGCCGTTTAATGTGAAAATGTGTGTATAAACGGTCGGGACCGTTTCACTATACGTAGTAGGTACCTATGTCCTATACTTACTCCAGTGAAACTGTACGCTTATACTACACTACATAATATTATATTATACACTTTGGGTATAATGATCAATAATATTACGGAAAATCTGCGCGACTAAAAACGTTATATTTCGTATTTGCAGTAGGTATGCAGTTAGTATAGGTACAGTCGTACAAACTGTATATAATATTATATTATTATAATGTACAAACGCAGACGTATAGTTTACATCCGTAAAAATTTTAATACCGAACATCACGCGCGAACATAGTGTTTTTGTTATTATATAGCTAAGTGCACGTTGTATTATTTTCGTACATGTGGACACATTATTAATGGATAGAGTCAACGTACGAAAAAGAAAAACTGTACAATGCGCACAGATATATAAAGTGTACCACTATTATTATGCTCGGCGCCGTATTATAATATTATATTTTATTCAACCGCAGTGCGTGTGTTTCGCAGCAGGTATATAGATATTTATGTGTGTGCGCTTTACGCCAGTGTACCTTTTCGAGGTGAATAAAAAATAGATACGGCCGATACACGTAAGTATATAAGTAGGCGTGGGCGTACGGTAACGACATTATGTTATACCCATTAAAACACAACATATAATAGCGCACAAACGACGACTGCTGTCGATGGGTACACGGTAGGTAGGTACCTGTATGACAAAAGTCGGACAGCAAGTCTGGTAAAAAAGAGTTAATAATAAAAAACAATAATTGACTACCTATATTATATTGTTAGTAATTTACTACCTAATCGACTCGAGGACTCGTCCGGTTTAATGACTCGGCTTATTTTTTTCAATCGATTTAAACGAAAGATTTTTTTTCAAATTTTTGATTTCAATGGTTTTATAAATTAAATTCCCGTACACGTAGTTTTTTTTTTTTTAATAAAAATCATCTTTAATATTATTAAAACAGTAATAACTTTTAATAATTGTTTATAGAGTAATATTACGCATATTTTTCCAAACGCTTTTTATACGTGTTCTGCGCCTACTTGTTTCTATTAATCACTTTAATCTTATAGCTAGTTAAATTCATTACTAATTGTGTTAACTATTAACTTTCAATTTAACTGTCTTGTGCTCGCACTTAACTTGATTATCTCGAGTTTACTGTTTTCATTAACTTACCAACTTTTGTATATTATGAATTATGATATAATTAGACTAAAAACAAAATGATTATGATGCATACTACGTTTGACAACGCATCTAACACATATCATATTTTTAATTGACACAACAATTATGAAAATAACATCTGAGACGTGTTTACGGAAGCAGATAACTCGTTACAATATAATAGGCCTATCTCTCGTGTATTTTTATTTTATTTTATGTTTTGATTTTGCACGTATTGGATTTTAATAGGAATAATTTGATATCTATTGACTGTTATCTACAAAAAATTTTTAGTACACCATTGCGCAATAACCATTAAAAAAATCTTATAATAGATATAATATTTACAAATAGCGTTTAAAATGTAGGAGTGATTCAGTTCGATGTATCATAGATTCTATGATAAATTTTCTTTACAGTTGCTTTAACTAGGAAAAATACAAAAAAAGTACGGTATAACAGAAATATTTACGCAACAGTTTTCAACAAAATCGATTTTGTTTCAATTCATAAAGAATAGCAGCAGACAACTTTAAATATTTATGTGACCTTGAATTTTCTAGACAGTAGACAGGGTATGATTTTTAATTTTTTTTGGCTCTTTTTTTAGTTATTTATAAACACGTGTAATTCGCTCAAAAAACTTTAAAATGTAGTACAAGACTCATCGTAAGCGTTGTTCTGCTTATTGAAATTTAATATATCAAATATTAAAAACGCTTAATATGTTCATTTTTTTTTTTAGATACCTAATTATTATGCATATTGTACAACCATACCTAAACCTAATATAATATAAATTTATAACATATAATTATTGCTATTTTTTAAGTGACAGAGTGAATGACCTATGTCGGTGTTAATGTGGTTGATGATTTCAGATTTTTTTTTATTTATATTTTAAAAGTTGGTCTTTTGTCCGTGGGCGTGAACTTGGCAGGAAAAAAATTTAAAAATTAATTTTATTAAATGATCTAACACTATTTCTGGACGATTTCCAAATGAAAACTAGCTGTTGGTTTTACTCGTTTATAGACATGATAAATAAATATATAATAATATTAACATTAAATGCTATGATGTATAATGACATTGATCGCAAGCTGTTCGTCGTTTAATATTATGGTAAACATATTATAATAATATCATCGAAAGACAAGATTAATGGCATACAATTTGTTTTTACTCTATGAACTGCTTCATAATAATATTGTTTTTACTATTTTAGTTAACTTATTTTTATTTATTTCTGAAATATTTTTAAAAGGACACATAACAATTTTTGGAGGACTCCATAAACGTCCTATTTACACGTATAAACATCGTTTTGAGAAAATTCACCGGAACGTGTATTGTATTTTTAATGTTACTTTAGACCAGGTAGTCTTTAAAATGCTCATACATGTAATATTATGTATCTGTTCGAGAGTCTCGACATGTTTGACGTCAACCTTTGACACTGACTGCGTGTTAACACATCCAGATTTTATTCAAATATGTTTTATTTGGTCATTGATTCAATAACATTAGTACCTACTAGTTTTCAATGCTTAAAATATATACACTATTGAGCAATATCTACGAATGCATTATACACGAGATTCCTCAATCAAACTACATTTGTTATTTCAAAATCTATTTAAGTTTTTAAAAATATTTTTTTCACTTAATTTATAGTCGAAATAAAACAACATTTTTTAAGCTTTTTCACTTTATTGAATGGTGGTATACATTTTTAATTTCATATTTTGAAGCAAAATATTTTCTAGAGTATTTCAATACATAAAAATTGTGATTCGGACGAGCAGCTCACAAGTTATAATTATTTAAAGTTTAAGTGAGAGCCGAGAAGAGTGGAGTGGTACGAGAATACTCCACAAAATGTTTGTCTACTACAACTCCGCTTGTCTATACAGTATACTTTAATATTTATAACTCAAAAACTATCAGTCCCGATTTCGATTTTTATTGGTCAAAATAATCTGATTCAGAATATGAAAACAAAAATGTATGTTTTCGTTTAAAAAAAGTAAAAAACTTTAAAATAAAATGTTTTAGTTCGACCTGGAATTAAAAAAAAATTAAAAACATTAATGGATTTTGAAGTAATGTTGTTCAATAAAAGAATTACTCTGAAGTATACTGTTCAAAGTAGCTTTAAACTGATGTTTTCAATACATTAAATAATATTTAATTAATTACAAATCCTATAGTATATAGTATATACCATAGAATATAGATAACCTATTACAAATATGTTTACTTAGTGTGTAATATTATCAAATGAAACCAACTCTTTAGAGGTTATTCCAAAAATTCAAAACTAATCATGTGGTTATCAAAAAAAAAAAAAAAAAATGTTATTTTCATGAATATTGGTAAATAATTGTTTACAATGTTCGTATATAATTTTAAATTTATGTTGGGGGGGGGGTATTTTATTATATTATGTAGGTACCTATTATTTATCATAAAAACATTTTGTTTTATACTTTTATAGTAATATATGTACAACGCACATGTTAAACATGAAATAATAAATTCAACAAAAACAGTCGCTCTATTCAATATTTATATAATAAAGTAAATATGTAAAACAGATAATTAATATTTGTTTAAATACTAAAATTGAAAAACTATTACATGGTAATTATTTTTCTTAAAATTTAATTTCTGTTAATGTTCCTGATGATTAGACTACGGATGATAGTGATTAATCGAATCGGCTAATGCTCTGTCAGACTACATTATAATCACAAAATATAACACGAGCCGTGCAACTGTTTATACCTACGAATTACGATGGTGGCATTAAGTGCACGTGCCACCTGAAATATTTTTATTTTTATCATAGCAATACGGAACTTCTATAATCCGTTATAAATAATTTAAAGCAAGATGAACCTATGATGAATAATTTATAATTTGTATCTGTAAAAGCTTCATATTGAATAATACTTTCGTTTTTCACTTCATAGCAATCTTACGACCGACCCCGTTGGTTAGGTACAATAATAATAATAATATATTACTATTATTATTATTACTACTACTACTTTATTATTGTTTAGGACTCTAGCAGAATTGTATAGATACGATAACCGAGGTTTATTATTTTCAAGTTTTGTTATTTTTTTATGGAATTCTTTATTCGTACTTGTTTTTCAAACATACATTTAATGATCAGTATTTGTATTTTTTTGGTCATCTGCAATGGCTGTGTTATCTCATTTACAATTTTAAAACACAGTATATACGCAGGTAAAATAACATTTGAATTGTTGTAAAAGTTTTAATGTCCGGTTATCTTAAATCAAAATTGCAAGATATCATAATTGCCATGGTACCTAAAATGCAAAATATAACATGAGTCACTATCACATAAGTATTATATCTCAGAGCATAATATTATTATAAAGTATAACTATTATTTACATTTCTAGTTTTTTTTTTTTTACAGATAGGTAGTGTTCATTTTTACTTTAAGTAAGTTTAATGTATAATTAATTATAATATATTTACAGTTAAATTACAAATATTTTTTCATTTTTATCCATCTGATAAATAGTTTAAATTTAAAAAATTTAATTTTCTCATTTTTTTTCCATAAACCTAAAATTAATCTATAAAGCATCAAGTTCATAAATTTAAAAATGATATATTTTAATTTGATATTGTACTTAAAAATGTTGTAACTTAAAAAAAAATTATAATAATAAACTTAATAACGTCACACGGTATTTGTATAAAAAATGTGTCACGTTTACATTGAATGTAATAAAAATAATAAAAATATGATGTATATTAATTAATTTTTTATCACGTTTGGAATATTATATAAAAAATCCATACTTTTTTTTTATCAAGCTAATAAACTTGTAGATATTAGTGCTCTCCGAAATATTTTTTACTCTTACTATGCCTAATATGTTCATATAAATCAACAAGAAAATTTAGCTTGTAAACTATATTATAAAAGCCAATAAACTAATATTGTTTGTAGGTACACTAGGTACAGTAGATACTGAAACCAATATTGACTTCACACATTGCACGAGGTTACCTAACTAATATTCATAATATTATAGTCAAGTTGTATACAGCACAAAGTTTGATCAGTCTCAAACAAGTGACCTTTGAAAAATGAAATATTTTAAGAACATGTTTTTGCGATAATATCGTAAGGGTAATCATATGAAAAATAGGTACCTAGACCAGCGCTGCAACTATTAATAGTGAATAATCCGTTTCAGTCGTTACATAGACAATCGTTTTATACTATAACACAATAGTTATATCATAAAATAATAGTCATAACATCGAAATAATTGTGTACAACATTATCAACATGTCAAATTCAAAATACCAATAGAATTGTTCAATTTAATTCGAACAGTTATATTAGTTACGAATTTGAACATACATTGTCGTTCAAAACGAATCCATTGACCACCTGTCAACTTGTTATTATAAAAAGTATCATCACTACGGCCTTTTACCACGTCTCATAGTTTTTGGTCAATCGTTTGACCGCAGAATATCAACATATAGTAAAATAGTGATAATATATATCGTTATTAGCACGCTGTTCTCTAAACTTTTAAGAAAATACAATAATACATATTTTTAGATGCAAATACAGCTTTATGGAAACATGTCAAAAAAAAAATCACCAAGATCTTGACGTAAACGTTAAAAAAAACTCATTCATCTTCAATTCCGGCGGAACTCGCAGTAACACGCAGTGGACCGAAGTAGCGGTTTCGCCCTACCCTCCTATCGCCACTCATCCCACAGTTAACACCCCATTTACTACCTTTGTTTATATTTCACATTGCATTTAAGACCTACATTTTCAAGAACTATCCTTCCCTTTCGGTCTCAGATGAAAAATATACATTATAAATATGAAAGTAAATTACTCTTCTGACGTTTGTGGGGCCGCCGCGAGACTTAAAAAAAAATAAGCTCAACAATTACACCTTCACATTCGTAATACATTTATTTTTTATTTCGTGTTGATTGGTCAACAATAACAATAATTTGAATGACGAAATTCAGCATGACGGTCAGCGGCAATCAAAATATTTTTTGTTATTCTCGTTGTTTATTTTGATAGAATGTATTCATTTCATCTAAAGATTAAAAACCAATTTTATGGATATTCATTTGAAATTATAAACGATATAGTTTTTGGGATGGGTATACAAATACCGCAGTAAAGCGATTCACTCGATAACCTCATTTCCCAAATATCATAAGCCAATATGTCACAATGAATAATTTTTAACTAGTCATGTCCACTTCAATCAATGTCAATTTCCTGGTAGACTTCAAAACCTGCAATGTATAAAATCCACCGATTACGTTTAAAATAAACATCAAGTGATATATATTCAATATTAATACTTCAGTTTGTAATCGCCTTCATTACTGTTGTATTGTATCCATTCGCAGTCAATTTATTTTGGTATACCAGAAACGTGTATTTTTCTTCTAATTGTGTTAAAGCTGTAAAATGATGACACAAATCATACTTGGACAATACTTGAACTGCAGTACTGAATAAACAAAAATAATTCTATAATATGCTGTTTAGGTGTAGTATTACACGCCATTATAACACACGTGTCGGTATGTCAGGTATGTCACAGTATTTTGAAATAATATACACATATATTATATATAAGTAACGCAAGGTAAGAACAAAGTGAGGTTCTCGGGCATATTGCCCATTCATTTTAAGCAACGTTAAAACATAAAAATAAGATACATTTTCGGGTATAAAATTGCATGATAATCTAGTTAAAAAAAAAAGCAGGCAAGTGGGTACCGCTTTGCTGTACATTAGGTGCTATGTGGATCACTATTATACATTATAGGAGGGTTAAATTTGAATCCAATGATAATTATCATTGTATACGAAAAACGATTCTGAACAAAGATGATTTGTCAGCCTAGGATATAATTTTCAGTGATTGGTGAAAAAGGTGGTCTATGTTTTAATGGTCTGAATACATCAAAATTTAAGTTTTTTTATTATTATTATTAGCTAAACTTAAGGAAAATCTTGTATTCAATTTTCAACTCTTAGCTACTTATACAAAAAATTTGTATGAATTATAATTATAAAATAATTTGCAAATATTCACGGTTTTGACGAATTTTCGTCAATATTTGAACTTCAAATGCTAATAAAAAAAAATTGTGCCTATGTATTCTTATAATTTATTAATCACTATAGGAAGAACTTATGAGGAACTTTGTATTAAATTTTCAAGTATTTTTATTACAGACACAAAAAAAAAAAAACACGCATCATTGTAAAATCAATACATTCTTCACTTCGTTCAGAATCTAAAATCAATCGTTTAGTTTTTATTATTCCAAGACACGATATTAAAATATTAAATACGTAGTGTTAATCATTGTTAGTTTGTATTTTTCATATAGGTAACTATAATATTATGCATATTATACACAAAGAAATTTTTCAAACAAAGTACATTAATATGAATAATAATATAATACGTCGTATGCATTTTATTTTTTATTTTAATAAAAATAAAAATTTACTATTATCAGTCATATTTTAATAATTAGTATGCACCTATGTTATTAATAAATTGTTATGAATAGATAGATTATTAACATCATATTAGATAATAAAAAATTGGCTAAAGTAACATATAACTACTATATTGTGTGCAATTTTCCAATAATTTTTTCTCTGTTTAGGATATAAACATATTTTAATTTAAAGATAATGCTTTCACTTGGTGATATATATTTTTAATACGTTTATAGAATAATATACCCTTTGAATGTGACGTGTATTTTATTATAAGTATTATGTATAATATAGGTGTAGTAGTTATATTGTTTAGGTTTTACTGTACAAACCATAATTTAGTAAAATTAGGTAATACATATGAGTATATGACTAGTAAGTATGGGTTCTTTCTAACACCCTTGTCCCTTAAGTTACTATAAGTACTAGTTTTGAATGAACTTAGGGTTCTACAGCCGTCAACCACATAATATATTTATGATACACCATAAAATTTGCAATTTAGTAAGTAATTCCAAAAACGTTGATAGAAATCTAAATAATGGTATAAGTGGTGTACTTTGAATCGATAAATGCCAACTATATATTATATACTTATTCAATAATTATTTCATCAAAAAAGTACCATTTTCTTCTATTAGTTACATACGTTTTAGTGGAATTAAGATGTACAATATGTAAAATAAACACGCGGATACCAGAAAGTATTCAAATTTGAAATTTTTTAAAATCATTAAAAAACATTTATAAAAATGTTTTTCAATCAGTCCAATACTACCTATATCATCTAAAAATTTGATTAATACCACGTGGGGTACGTAAAAAATCCATTATGGATTTAAATTCACTTTTTACTTATTTAAATTATATGCATATATATAATATATACATTATACATTATACAATGGATATTGGATGTATATTATAAATACACGTATGTACCGTACCTATATATATTATATATACGCATTGTATATCCAGGAATAGTATTAATAGCTATTTAGACCATGATGATGTATTAAACTAGGAATTCAAAATTAGTGTAAGACCTATAATTACATTAAACAATAAGTTTTTTGATTATTTTAATAGCGAATTTGTATGACTTTTTGATTTATTTTAAGTACTTTTTATAGCATTTTAAAAAGTTTACATAAAAAAAAAATCTAGATTTGTGACTTTTCATATTTTCGAAGTTATATTATTAACATGGCTGTACTCCGTACACGCTTTAACTACAATGTGCATTAGTTTGAACGCAAGAAAAAAATTGTGTATATTATTATAATTTCACATCACGTCGCGGTTGTATTTTAATTGTGATTTTCTCAATTCAATCGGAACCAAACAAAAACAATGTTTTCACATATTCAGTCAGTTACTATAGCTGTATATTTACATTAAAAAAAAAAAAAATCATTTGTAAAATTAAAGAAGTGAAAACAACTGTAATAAATATAACAATTATAAATAAATTAAAATATATTAAAAATTATACTTATTTTGATGTGATTTTAATTATAATTTATTCAAAGAAATTATGTAATTTATTGCATTTATACAGACAATCAATTGTATTACTGAAGGTAACTCCATTAAAAATCTAAAATGGTTAGGTACCTAATACTTATTGATTTGTAATTATTATGATAGTAATGTTAAAATTTAAAAATATCATATTTTTGCAATAAAAAAATATAATTAATTTTGTCAATGAGTAAATTAACCAAGATGTTATAACATTTTGTAAGTATTTTTGTTGATTTAAAACTATTGTTAATAAATGCAAATATTCGTATGACATGTTTATTTTTCAATAATAACGTTTGTATTACATATTATAATAATTACTTTTGTTTGTATGTTAATGTTTTGTCTTTAAAATGCATACTTCAAAATCTTTTATAAAATAGCCGCGTATATTAATATTGTTCCGATGATATTTTAGCCATTTAGGTGTATATATTTACATATCTTTAAGTGAATTGATTGTTGTTTTAAAGTGGTATAAAATCGCAAATGAAATAAATAAAACTCTAATAATAAAAAAAAAAACAACCACCCTCAAACTGTAACCAATGATGCGTTGAATGCCAATGTCCACATTTTTTTTTTTTTGTTAATCAAATACTGCATTTGTTTATTTAGTAATACAATGATGTAAATGTATACAATGACTCGAAGTCACATTTTTTTTTTTCAAAATACAATGCATCACATATATAATAATATATTTAAGTATAAGTATAGATTTATTAAGCCAAACATAAAAATCCCCGGACGCACTTATCTACTAGCTGCTACACACATAATATTTATAATAATTAAAAACATTAAACTATAACAATCGTAGCTATTTGAAATCGTTGTGACAGTTTAAATTCATTGTTTTTATAATTATATTATATCTTAGTACCTGCTGGTACAGTATTTGGTCATTACAATAGTTGACTTTTATCTACATTCAGAACCGTGTTAAGGACACGGAGCGGCATGCAAGATAAATTATGGTGATGCTAATAATAATATTAAAAGATTTATACGATATAAAAATATATGATATTATGGATATGATATATACATGATGTCAATAACCGTGTGATGTCTATAATCATGTTGAAAAAGAACGTAAAATGTGAGTGCTCCGATGCGATTGTTAGCGAAGCACTGCAGTCTGTGTTACGTCAAACATTTATTTTCAACAAATCTATGAAATATATAATATAACCAAATATCGTGTTTTATAAAATAGGTATTTCGATAAAACTCGGTAACTCGCAATTTATACTATATTATAATATAATATATTTCAAATACGGTCTCATACAGTAAATATAGTTTGGTTTCACTTATCACTTCCCGCTAATTTTGACAATCTATTTGAAATATTTTCAAAACAAAGGTTTGAAAGATCGATGGTAAATATATTATATGCTTAGTGCTTTTACTTTTACCATGGTATAGTCTACTTTCGTTGTTCGTTATTCATAATATATGCGGCAATAAATGTTCCAATTTTATGTCGAGTGTGTCTAACATTATGATCCCT
The DNA here is from genome assembly GCA_009835225.1 of Aphis craccivora. NCBI lineage: Eukaryota > Metazoa > Arthropoda > Insecta > Hemiptera > Aphididae > Aphis > Aphis craccivora. The sequence goes on from VUJU01001753.1 coordinate 46,453, forward strand.
GCAATACGCAATTATATGTTTACATTTAATACACACATTTTACGTAGGTAAGTGTCTACTACACAGTAGATAAATTGAAGATACAAAAGATACATTTAATATAGGTACTTCACCGTGAGCTTGAGTGAATAAAACATTAAACATTAAACATACAAGTTCCAAAAATATATAAACCATTAAACTGTATACCTTTTAAAATTAGTAGTTACTACACGTTGGTTATATATTGAGTTTATATGAAGTTTGTACGAAAGTTCTATCAAAGGTTCTTTCGAACAATTTAACGCAAATACATCATTTACGACGAATTCTTTATTTCGTCTCAATATTCAAAATATAATGGTGAACACGTTTTTTTTTCTATTCGTTTTAATTTTATACCGAACGAAATTTTTTTTAAATAATTACCATCTTATAAAAACAGTGATTTATTTAATTTCTTTATTTTAATTTACATTCAAATACTTATCGTGACTTTGTGTGAACGATAAAACGATAATGTTGGTACAATTTATTACACAGCACAAACCAAATAAATGTCCAGTAAGATTATTGAAGGTAATAAATTTATATAAACTAATGTAATGTTATTGTTATAGGCTAAATAAGAGCTAAAATAAGCCGTTAAGTACAAAAACAAAGCCCAATTATTTAACTGTACGTCTGTATACGGATATTAATAAGTTATCTTTTTGATTACCTATATTATTTTGAACGGCATCATCGCGCGGTTATTAGATTGATGTATTTTTATTTATTATTATTTAAAAAGTAATAAGAAAATATTATTATTTTAGTATATTAGTTTGAAAACATTTATTCCGCAGAAAGTGCTTAAATTTTAAATCAGCATAACCTCATTTATACATATATTCACTTATGAGTATATCTAAATATTAGTTAATACAGATCAGACTGTTGTATATCTTATATCTCAATACGTCTAACACTATTAGTTACAAACAGTTTATCTTGATAATAAATTAATACTGACGATGATATTTTTTTTTATTTCTGAGTCTGGTGTCTGTTAGTATATGTTGTTTTGTCAAAGAATATTATTGTATTTGATATCAAAAAGGCTTGAGAACTAAAACATTAAAAAAGTTAACAAACGACAGACATTGATGGTTTAACTGTATTGACGACTTGATGGTTTTTTAAATGTATCCAGCACGAAGGAAAAAAATGTATTTTAGTGATTCATGAATCATCTCATTTATAGACATAATAAGTATCCATAGTAATATAGAAATTAGGTACCTATATATCTTATTATATATAATAACAATATATGAGTTCCAATCAATACACAAATTAAAAAAAAATAAAATTTACACCGTATTATTATACTAAAAATGATTAAAAATGTACAGATTTAAACGAAAATCAAAAATTAAAATATATGTAATAGCATTAATAAAATTGTAACAACATTTTTTCAAAAACAAAATATGTGATTACATGTGAATATACTATATGATACTCGTAGACTATACGACATTAAAAATAATAAAATAATATATTACAAACGTTATGAAATGATAAACGATTTACGAGAAAAAAATATTTTAATTGATGGTGAAAAATACTTTGTGGAAATTTTAAAATACGACGTGTCACCTGACAGCCAAGATAAATCGTATAGCAGCTATGCAGCCATGCAGGATATATTTTAATATACCTACCTATGAATATGACTGGCGTGTGCTATTAATATAACTGACATATTATATAGGTACATAATATACATAAATGTATAATTGGTATTAATTTATCAATGCACGAATAAAAAAATATTAACCATATAATTATTATTAAATAGTAATAGTTCAATATGATATGTTTTGAAATAAAATTATGGTATTTGTAATGCGTTATATTACTATATAATATATGTAGCGTAGGTATAATAGAACTACATTTTTGTAATAATATAAATAATTTATATTCATAATTGAAAATCAAATATTTAAATAAACAGACATAATATTACAAAATATGATATTTCTGATAAATAATAATCGATAAAAAAAAAAAAATCTAAATATTATAGTTAGGTATATTGTTCATTATATACAGAGCTCGAATGAAAATAGATTTTTTTTGTGCTCTAGAACAATGTATTACAAGTACATATTCGATCCGCGTAACAGATACGTACTTCAATTGTGTAATTTTTATTTTGCATTGTTTAGCATTTTTAGTACAATTTATACATTTTTCGAGTTCGTAAAGTAAAATTCAATAATTCAAAATAATATAATAATAAGTAAAGAAATAATTTTGTTAGGTTAACGAAATGCTGAGAATTTAAGATACAAAATAGTTGAACATAGAATTTAGTATAAATTAATTAATTTAAAGTTTAATTTAGTATCCTACTATCCTAGTTTTATATTTTTACATGTTTTTAGAAATTATAACGATGTATAGTTGTTGTAATATTACAACAATACAACCCTAAATTATAGGTCAACGTTGTTCGCCGGTATGGTATACTACTCAATCGCCAATAGGTCATTTTCAAATGTTTTACAGGATTATTAAAATTCCTTAAATATGTTTTAAAGTGATTTTTGAAATAAAATAAAAACATTTTTGAGTCATTTCTTAACACGTTATTTGCCTTGTGACCGCCAGCAGTCACATGGATGTTTTTCCTATAAAGCACACCATTTACGTCGTAGTTTTAAAACGTTCTAAACAGTTTTTATTTAATTTTATACATTAATATTTGGTAAATTATTAAGTATATAATGTAATATAATCTGTTTAAGAAGACTATAGGTATAATCAATTATTTTAGATTCTGAACGAAGTGAAGAATGTATTGATTTTACAATGATGTGTGTTTTTTTTTTGTTTTTGTGTCTGTGTACAGCATAACTAGTCGAAATAATGCTC
>VUJU01001754.1:0-19206 GCA_009835225.1 Aphis craccivora
TATACCTACAAAATAATTTGCAAATATTCATGGTTTCGACGAATTTTCGTCAATATTTGAACTTAAAATGCTAATGAAAAAAAATTGTGCCTATGTATTCTTATAATTTTTTAATCACTATAAGAATAACTTATAAGGAACTTTGTATTCAATTTTCAAGTATTTTGATTGGGCCAAAAAAATTTTATTGACACTTCAAAAAAAAAAATTTCAGTAAAATTGAAAATTTCAGTTGTCTATAAATAGCTCAAAAAAATTCAAAATATTTTGAAAATTAAATAACGTAAAAGAAACGCCAATTTTAATAACTGGTAAAATTTTCAAGTATCTGTGACTTATACTTTTTGAATAATAACAAATAATTAAAATCGTTTGAGGATAAATCGTTATCGTTACGCTATTTAGTAAAAATTTAAAATTCAAACGCGCTTAAAATTTTTCCTATAATGATGATTCGAGTTTTCTCTATAGATACTTGAAGGAAAACTTATGGAAAACTTAGCTTTGTATTTTTAATCCTTAGTTATTAACAAAAAAAAATTTATGATTTTTCAACTTCAAAATTACTTGCAAATTTTCGCGTTTTCGACAGATTTCGTAAAAATTTGAACTATAAACGCTTATAAAAAAAATTGTGACTAACGATTTTAAATTTTTTTTAGCTACAATAAGAACAACTCATAAGGAACCTTGTATTAAATTTGCAAGTGTTTTGGTCATCCAATTTTTTTTTATCAACACTTCAAAAAAAAATTTCTATGGTCTATAAATAACTCAAAAAAAGTCAAATTTTATTGAAAATTTAACTGTATATAGGTAACACTGACATAAACCTTTGGTGAAAATTTCAAGTATTTACAGTGATTAGTTTTTGATTTACAACTATTTAAAAAAATCGATTTGGTCGAAAACTGGTTTTGCGTAAAAATTCCCGTTTTCCTGTTACTTTTTTGGGATTTTTCCTGACACTTTTGAAAACTATTGGAAATTTTTTACTTTTGACCCCCCAAAGTACCAACTAGATTCACTTTCCTACCAAAAACAGGTGTCATTTTTTAAAATCGAAGCACTTTTACTGCTCTAAAACGTGGTGACAGACACAAAAATAATAATAAAAAAAAAAAACACACATCATTGTAAAATCAATACATTCATCACTTCGTTCAGAATTTAAAATGAGTGATTCTCCGATGAGCGAGCTAACTACATGCTTGATGAATCATCCTGTATGTATACTCAATACAAGTTATATAATGTACATATAAATGTGTTTGTGTATGTAATGTTTCTATATTACCGAGTCGTTGGAGATGATTAAATAAAATATGATATTACACACCTCGCGTATATCACATATTATAATAATATTGACATAATATCTCAAAATATGTTTGCAGACAGTGTTATTTGATATCGTGTATATGTACTATAATATATTAGGTTGACGTGGTTATGGTGCACTTTTTCCTCTTTGATTACGTTTGTTTAATAACAATTATTATTTCAGCCGTCTACCCGAAAAGCGGTATATGATGTATTTTATAGCTAACCTACGAGTATACCTATAAATATCGCCTGTCCGACTATATAGATATACAAATATTTAGTATATTATATTTGTTTACCTACGTTAATCCGGTTCCATATATATATTTATATGTATATATATATACATATAAATATATAATATATTTTGTTGTACACCATACTTATATTATATACTTATATAATGTACATCCCCCCCCACACACACACAGATATAATATATATTATATGCATAAAGTGATATACTGATTTATTTCACTGATTTCATTAATTTTCCAAGTACTTATTACTTTCGAAGGAGAAAAATGTTTAAGCTAATAGTAGAATTAAGAACATAATATTATATACCTATAGTAAAAACTAAATTGTTCGTTATTTTATAGTTCTGATTTGCTTACAAGTTTTTGCTTTACAGTTTTTTGATTATGAGTGGAGTAATGAATGCATATACTATTATAATAATACACTGATGTGTATTTTGTTATTTTTGGATTCGTTTTCATTTTTTAGAGCAGACGTAAAAATTATTTTCAATAAAGATAATATTTTCTTGTATAGAAAATCAGATTTAGCAGGTAGGTACATACTATATTAGGGTGAGTCAAAGTAAAAAAAGTATAGTATTTGACAATTGGTAAAAAAATAAATTATAGAAAATAGAAATTACGAATTTCGTTACATTAAATTAGCTTTGACAAAATTGATTTCGGTTTTTTGTTGTTATTTAAAAATGAATGGCTGTATAAAATTATAATCAAATATCCATATTGGCAATTAGTATATGTACTATGTAATTTAAAAAATATTTTGCATATTTTTGTGATAGGTACAGTGTAGGTACACTCACACATAACAAAGCGCTACTATACTTGATTATAAACGTTTAAACCTATGCAGGGTAATTGTTTTGTATTAGAGTAATAAAGCTAGTTAATACAGTCGAGCCTTGACAAACACTCAATGCAATATTTGTAACTCGAAAAATGCATGTCCATTGTCCATTTAATGTTTACCTTCCTTGAAATTTGAGTCATCGAGACTCGACTACATAAGATAGTTAATAAAAATTAGTTTTTCATTTCCAAATATCGGAAATAAGTACACCTAATTTTTTTTAAATTGTGCTTAATAATTCAATTATTTAACAATTTATAAACATTTTCAAATTATTTGGTAATTAAAAATGTAGGTATGAAATTTTAAAGCCAAGGCTTAGAATTTAATACAAGATTTTTCCTAAGCAACTTTTTTTGTTGAAACTTAAAAATTTCGAAAAAATTACTATCAGCATTTTGTTTATAGACATTTTATCTCATTTTATGACGAAATCAGATATTTAAAGGAAGAATAATGATATTAGTAATTTCATTGTAAATAATGTAAATTATAATTAAAAAATATTATTCATGAGAATTTTTTCAAAATGTTTAAACTAATTATATAAGTGATTGTATTTTTTTACCATCACACTATTCTATACAGTAAGTTGGTAATATAATAAACGCAATTTTTTCGACAAAAGGTTCAGCGTACCATATCAATAAATATAATTAATATAAATATATAAAATAATATATTTGGACTTTGTTGAATTTAATGGTTCACTAAAATTGAATGTAAAGATATCACTAAATAATATTTAGATATTTCTCTCTGGCAGGAGGTCTTCGCTCAGTTTTTAAACAATTATTTATCAACGAATTCAAATTATTTACACATCCATTACACAGTGATCTACACAATGGTCATATGTAACTAATACTAGCAGTGAGCGAATTTTTGGTTACTTTTTTTTAATATTAAGTATTTTTAAATTTAATCAGTAATCAATAGGAAGGTACTTAATATGATAATATAAGTACCTAGTTAATACAATATTTATATAAGTAGATACTTGTATAATAATGTATAAGTATTTCAATATTTTTAGAAAATTATTTATGTAAAATAATGCTTCGCGTTGATTACGAAAATATGAATCCTCATTAAAAATACAAATTATACTCAACGCAATTCCTCTAAAAGAAGAAAAAAGTTGTAAATTTATTATGTTATAAAATATAATATACAGGGTGATTCTTTTATCAAACAACACTCATTTCAAAAAGTATTGACTTTTTTCAAATTTTTTTGTTTCAAAATTTAATATCCGTGTATACCTACTGCTCTAGAATGGCAGAACTCTTCCATATTTTCACCCGTATATTTATTAGGTAAACCACTATCAACTTTTGATTAACAAATGACAACCTATCGTATACTTAAAATTTCATAAATTAATAAGGCTATTTTTTTTTCATGAATTATCACATTAAAATTTTCATTTTTCGTTAATCCGATGATGAGATATAACTCTTCAAAGTTGGGTAATATTGGGAAGTTATTGAGTGTAAATATGTTATAACTCATTAATACTTATAACAGTATCTAATATTAGTCCAATTAATTATAATTATATTATGACAATTGACAATAAGATGCGGTAGGCAGTAACAGGTTCAAATATTATCAGCACTCTCCACTACACCATGGAGTCGACGATATATCGAATTTATTACTATTATATCTCAGTGGACTTAACGAATAAAAATCCCAGTTCTGGTGTTGCTAATTAGTACTAATGTATAAAAGGCCTGAAAATTCTCTAAAACCAACCAACTTTGTGTAGCTATAACTCGCTTATTATACGGATCAACGAAAGATAACAATTTTAACGCGAAAATTCATGAAAAAAATGGCTTTATTAATTTATACAGTTATTACTATAGGTTGCCATTTGAAAATCAAAAGTTGATGGTTTTTTTAATGTTAAATATATGAGTAAAAAAAATTAAAATACAGTTGTAGTGTAGAAGAACATATTATACCTATCTAAAAAATTGAAAAAAAAAAATCTATTCTTTTCGAAATAATATGAGTGTTGTTTGATAAAAGAATCACCCAGCTGTATACTCATAAAAACGTTATTTTATTTAAAAACACAAACTTTGACCTAAAAAAAAAAAAGCTCGGGCGTTTAAACACAAGATCACCCTGTACAACATAAATGTATATACTATATATATATTATATGTATATGCAGACAGTTCAATAAAACAAGTATATAGAATTATATTATATAAATACATATATAATATTATAATAGTATCAATACTTCTATATAACTATTGTTGATATATTATTAAGTATATATATATACGAACACCTATATACATAACGCATCCAGTCAGACGCGGCTGTTTGCGTGCCTACATAATATTATAATAATAATACATATAATATAATAGCACTGTCGTAGCGTCGTCGTTATCGTATATGGTAGCCTGCACACACACACACACACACACACATAGTTGATACTCTGCACGACATCCAATCGGACCTTGGCGTATTACGTAGGTACCTATACAATCAGAGTCGGGCGAAGAGAATAATATGATATAGCTAGTATTGTAATGATAGGGTCTCGCGCAAGTTAATATAATATTAGGCGAGTTTATTATGTTTTTCATCTTTGGCGGAAAATAAATATAATATTTTGTAGGCACGATTTTTTGTGTTCCGTGTAATTTTATTGTACGTCTTTCAATAGAATTAATTTTTGTGAGTGTTTCAGCTTGTCGCTATATGCGTTCCGAGTAATATATACGTATGAACTGCAACCACCTCAGCGTAAATATATAGGAGATCGAGATGAGTAAAATTGGGCATCATAATATAATATTAGATAAAAGCTTTTGGCCGATGTGTTAGTATAATATGGTTGTTCTATAAAATATAATGAAATAACATAATATAAACGGGATTAAAATTTAAATAAAAAAAAAACATTTATTGAAAACTAAATTTTCCGTTAATATACGCATGTGTTTAGTGTATTAGTTAATTTTAGTACATAATATATTACATGTTTACAGTTCCATAATTCACAGAGAATAAAAACTATTTTTAAACTTTTAAATTAATGTACGAACATTGGCGAAACTAGACAATTTTATTAGGACAGGCCAAGAGATAAATATGAAAAAAAAATTCGAAATTTTTAATTTTAATTTTAAATTTTACTAACTATAAAGTCAGTATGATACTATGATATGCAGTCAGTACTATTATACTGGCCTAATCCGCAGTTTTGACTATGAGTATTATACAAAATAATTAATTTAAATAAATAAGTAATAAATTATACATAAAATAATAATAGTAAACTGATTTATTGCAATATTTGATTGAAATTTATTACCTATCATGTGTATTTCCAAGCTTTTTTCTGTAAAATAATGTATCTATATATATATATATGTATATATTAAGTACCAACTATGAAATTGTTATGTAAAACACGAGTTGACTACGGCTGCTACGGATAGACTGTAGTACTGTATGTAGTATGTGTAATGACAATTGTAGAAGTATTGTCATTAACTTAATTACTTCATATTATATCGATATATAAATATTATGTATATTATTCCTTAAATAATAATATTAAATCCATTTTTTTTTTAGTTTTTTAATGAAACAAGGGTCATTTCACCAATGTCAGACCCACCACAGAGACGTATTCAGAAATTTGGTACCCGGGTGATAATATTTTTTCACCCCTTCCCCCACATATATAAAAAAAATTGCTCGACTTTTTCCACATAACGAGCGCGCCGCCGGAACATACTTTTCGGCGACCACTCGTATCGCTATCCTTTTTAGAACAAAAGTAAAAAAAATATTAACCTATCTATGTTATTTTTCATTTTCATCACGATCGTGATTTTCATTAACAGAAGATGGATTATGTAAAAATCTGATGCCGCCCCTATAAAAATGCCGCCAGGGGCGATCGCCCCCTGTAGCGTTCCCTAAATGCGTCACTGAACCACCTCCATCGACGAGTTTTACGATACAATCGTAGAGCAGAGCAGTCGATGAAAACGATAGACTAAAATTTTTTTCATTATTTGTCATTATCGAAAACTGCAGGTGATTTTGATCTAGCTGCGGTAGTATCGGCGATTATTAAACAAATTTTAATTGTGTATTTTATTATCTTAATTTGTGTAAAATGAAAAAAATATTTTCATTTATTAATAACGGAACTTTTATGGTAGAATCAATTAAACTTTGTGAGGTATCTTATAACAATTTTTAGGCTTGCACTCACCAATCGATTTTTTTTTTCAATTACTTTATACTTTATATTTCATTCAAAGAAATTCCAGGTAATCCACACAGGCGCCTGAAAAGGAACTGGTGCAGGGACCTACTTTCTCCTTAAAATTCGCTTTCCACGGGGTGCCACCACTGGGTGACTTCCCCCTCCCGACAACCAAAATCTATCCAATTTACTTATTGTATAACTTGTAAATACAGAATATATTAACTTTGTTCAATAATAATAATAAAAAAAAATTAATCCCTAAGGTTTAAATATTTAATTTAAAATTTTTCTTCCAAGAATTAAAAGAAATATTACATAAACCCTCATTAGATATTTACGAACGTTTAAATATAAATATTTATATAATTGTCCATAAGAAAAATAACGATTTTTCGTTAAACTTCTTAAGTTATTTTGTTTTAATTTAAAAAATAATTAAATCTGCTAATATTCCACTATTAGTCGAATTATTATATTCTATACACAAAAACATTTAAAAAATATTTAAATTATAAATTTAAGGTATTTATAGGCATTTAAAAATGTTTGAGTGTTGATTTACAATTTTTAGACTCGAGGGGAAAAAACTTAAAAAATTAATATAAAAACTTTTATAAGTTGTTCCAGTAGCAGTATGAAAAAATTGAAAATACAAAGAAGTTTAAAGTTTAATAATAAAGTGATAACAAATTTGTTAAAATTACAAAAGTATTTGCACATTTTGTAGCTAAAATGTATTACATTTTTAAATCGAACAGCTATGGAAAATCCATATAATACCTACAACTACAACCAACTTAACAATAGATCAAGTTTATGAGGTTTTTAATTGTAGTTTTGTTTCTTCATCACTTTAATTTATACTGTTATTGTGTTATTAAATAACGATAGTTAAATATTAAATAGTACATAATGTAATGTATTCCGGTATTCGTAAGCGAAGTTATAGACAACTGCAACATTAATACCTAATATCATATTTACGTAAATGATTTAACTTTAAAACTTATTTGATCGTTTGGTATAATAAATAATAGATATAGATATTTTTACAAATTTTATAATTCATTCATTTTAAATATATTATATTATAGTCGGGAATCGGGATCATCGTTAGAGGTGTTGCAGGGACGTGAACGCTGTTCTAAATTTTAATAAATAATAACTAACCAAAATTGTGATATCTATTCGATTTTAATACACTAACGCGTCCTTTTCAAATAACTATAATAATTAGCTTTAAATTTTTTTTTTTTTTTGTGCGAGAAACAATATAAATAAAAATAACTCAAATTATCGACAATATTAGCATAATAGCAAATAATATGTATTTGTTCCAAAACAAATTATAAACGATGTGAATATATTATATTAAAAATAAATAATAATTATTAATTATACATTAAAATAACTGAATATTAATGAATGTTTACTTACCTTATTACTTCAACTAGTATAAGATTCACTTTGGTTTCAATATCTCACGAGTTCTAATTTTAAGGTATTATGCGACATACACGTAATGAATGCAAATGGCTAATTCAAACAAAAAATTTAGATATTTATATGATTTTGCATCATTTTATTGTTTGGTAAAAAAAAAAAAATAAGTAAATAATAATTATTTTGTACCATGTAATATGACGTGTTTCGTGACCTAATATTTTTGCTTATTTTCACTTATTTTAGTGTTTTATTCATTTTTAATACATATCTTATATTTTTTAAATGTGTAATAATAGTTTGTAGACATTTTTTTAAAATTAAATATAATATAATAAAAACAATTTAACATGTATCTCTGATTAGGAAAAATATTTGAACAACAAATATTCAGGCTGTGCTAATAAGCCTTTTAGCATAGGTACCTCATAATTCCGTGTATGAACGCATTCTACCAGCGGTTCCTTTAACTGTATAGTCCAGGGGCCCTTGAAAGTTCACGATTCTCATGTCGGGGATCTGTGGCAGCGTATACTTCAATATTATGTGACATGAGTGCATTATTACAATATTGTTGGATTATTAGGTATTGACTCCGGTGTTCAAAAACGTGTGTCTCAAATACAACATCATCTATTGCGTTAAATAAACAAAAACTAAATTTTAAGAATATTAAAAATTAAATCATTTATATTACATCTTTATGAAAAATTTGGTGTAATACAAATAATTATAAATGTCTATGTTTTGCTATACCTACTTATATCATTCGTAGTATACCTAAAATAATTATTATAATTTTGGTTAATGGTTATGATAACTCAAATAACTTGAAATGTTTGTAATAAAAAGGTATTCAAAAAAAAAAATTGGTAGGTATAGCTGGGTCTCTATAATTTTTAAAAATCTTTCAACTGGAATCTGTATCTGTGTTCTACAAAAGTTTAAGAACCGCTGCATTGTACTGACCTAATCCTAAATGTTATAGAATATAATATATAACTTCTTTACAAGTGTAAATATTACCTTCTCTAAAAAATATATATAAAAATATATGGATTAGGACTGTATAATATTTTGTTAAAATATTTTAGATAATAAATTAAGTTTGTGTACTTAGTAAAAAATAAATTATATAAATAAAAATAGATTTATTTTTATAAAAAATATATGAATTTAGTACATTAAGTAGATATGCAATAATCTCATCCCTCGATAAAACGAGACATTTTTTTTCATAAAATATAACAAACAATTTGTCATCGGTTTTTGATGACAGCAGCAATTATAGGAGTACCTATACCGCCATTTCATGAAATCTCGTTTGGCCAATTGGTGACATGCATATATTATATTATGTTCATCGAATTAATTCACTTAATTTTATAATAATAAATGCATAAACAGCGTGGGAGTATATGTAACATAAAAAAATTAAAAACTATACAAATGTACTACCTAAACAAAAAAAAAAACAGTGTATAAGCTGAATAGTGTATGACGTGTAAATAATATATACAAACAAAATCAACAAGCATCCATAAGACATTGCGACTCACGTCATTCGATCGCAAAAATCATATGTTATTATCATCATAAAAAAAAAAAAAACGTGAATTAATCATTATTAAATTATTTATAAATTATAATATTAAATGGTTGTACATCGTATTGCGTTTCGAACGCGTCGACGAGACTAATATATGTTCTAGTCCGACAATACTATTTATATAAGTCATAATATAATTATTCCTTTCTGGATCTGATCCCGGCATGAACGATTATTAATCACTACTTTTACGCATCACGCGTGAAACGCTGATCTCTTTCAGATTGCGCAATATGTATATGTACATGCGTTGACTCGATATTATACATTTATACGTCAGGCGGAGGCGGCATAATATTGATTGTTAAATAAATGAAATACCAAACGAGAAGTTGCGCATAAATTGATTTAACGGTTCACTGAAATGTAAGTTCAATCGTGGGTCGCCACTAAGTCTTGTTCAAGGGACCATCGTTACATACAATATATTCACTAGTGATTCATTAAATGCTTAACGCGATTGTATCTATACGCAGACCGCCATTGGCCTCGCCGTTTAATATAATATATGCGGTTATATAGGTATATAATATTATATTATATTATGTACATTTAACGCTGCAGGTTAAATAGTTAGCATACAACAGTTGGCATGTAATACCGATACATCGAACAACGGAATAGACCGAAATCAATTATATCCAAACACACATACATAGCACATTAGCGCGTAAAGCGAGTATCATCATATTATCCAGATGTATAAATATACAGACTAAGTATTCGGTAGTGTTCAACAAATCGAATGACCCGAAAAAGAACCCGCGACCCACTGTGCCCTGGTCCGCGAATCCTTCGCCATTACGTACACGTAGGCACGTAGGATGTGTGATCTGGTGGATGAAACCATAAACAATTCTATATGTCTAGTGCATTCGGAACAGCATAAACTACGTCATATAACAATGGTATTGGGACATCTATACTTAGACAGCAGCGCTTAAAAAATGTCTTGCTTTAGAATGTATAGCCTATACCTAATTTATATTACTCCAACATATTTCATTGTACGAATATATAGTAATATATTTATATATACGTTTGTATTAATACTTAATAAATACGATAAAAATTCACTAAAATAAAAATAAACGATTACTATATTATTTATAAATCGTTTTATTACATAGTGCTCTAAAATGTTTTCGTGTGATAAATAAAATAATCATAAATTAAAAAAATGATTTTTTCTTATACACTTATTATTGAAAACGTATATTAAATAATTATATGTTTAATAAATATCAATTAATTTTCTAAATTATTTTTTTTTTTTTACACAAACAGGATGTATCACAAATCACAATTATCTGACACCTTATAAAATAATTTTAATGAAAAGTTGTCTTATCCCCATGATAAACCATGTATTTACTTTTTAAAAGAACTATGTTTGCAAACGAAATTTCATATTTTGTATAATAAATGGGGTTTTTAACTGTTTAGTAAATATTCTTTAGTTTTTATTTAGATTTGTATTGTATAAGTGCTTTTTTATTGAATACTCTATTTAATATTTTGATGTCACGGGTTGCGATTACGGCTCCAGTTTCATGTTGCTTCTATTATTATTATATAGAAGCAACATAAATTATTATATATTATTATAGCATGAATAGTGGGATGCAATAGCAACAAGCGCGATGCATTTTGTATGTAATCTAAAAAATTATTTTTGTCCCTTTCCTGGCGAGAACTGCTTTTCTATATAGCATATGTTATCTATAAATAAGTTTTGTATTCTACAACTTAACTTTCTAAAATAAGGGTCGCTGCAAATTGCATCCCATTTATATTTTTTATGTAAATTACGACCCGAGTGTATTTTATACATATGTAAATTGCGACTTAAACATTTTTTATTCATACATAAATTATGTCAAATGATATTATTTTATAAAATCAATATTTCCTTCTCATTTTTCAGACTTAAAACTGACAAAATAATAAATTCTTTTAATATTTAAATGGTTAAAATATTGGTTGTACCGTTTATGAATTAAAAAATATATTATTAAAAAGGGAATATGTATAATGTATATAACTGCTCTAGACTTTGATGAACAGTAAAGAAGTCGAATGTACCTCGTCAGTCGTCATTGAGTAGGATGGTCACAATAATGGACGTATTAAACTTGAATTCAACAATAAATCATTGCATACGAAAAACGATCCTAAGCGGAGAAGGTAGGTATATCAATTAATAATTATCATAGAAATATATTGGTATATTAATTATTATGGTAATTTATTTAATTATTTATAGTGATAAAGTATAAATTATAAATAGGCACTAAGAACTATCGTAAAATTAATCTAAATGTTTTGAAAATGCTATTAATGTGTATATATAATTTATAATTATACAGTATTAAATTACAACAAAATAACTATGCAATCGATAGCTTTCATTTAAATATTGAATTTCGTACAAATTTGAACTTAAAATGTTTTTAAAATAATTGCTTATATTATATATCTTTTAATTTTTTTTTTTTTTTTTTTGTACCAGTATGAATTACACATGAGGTATCGTGTGTTAAATTCAAATTTCCAAACTTAAAATATAAAAAGAAAACGTTTTACAATTTTAAAATTTATTTCTAATTACAAAATAACTGGAGAGAATTCTAACTTTATGAACTTTTAAAAAAAATATTATAACCATGATGTATCTTTGATATTTTTTAATTTTTATACGAACAACTTAAAAAGAACCTTAAATGTTCAAGGTTATTGATATTTATAAAAAAGAAAAATTAAATACCTATATCAAATGTCTATAATAATGGGTAGCTCGAAAAGCATCAAAATATTATATTGAAAAACTTACTGTTCATTGTATCTACAAAAAATGATAATGTGTACATTTAGTGAACATCATTTCAAGTATTTAATATTTATATAATCTTTTGTTAGCTATTTGTTTTTAAGTTATACCATAAAAAAATCCTGATTATACGTTTGGAGTTGAATGAATGTATATAAGTTATTGAATAATAATATTTCTTATAATATTACCGAAGAAATAATATAAGTATTACCTAGTGTAGTATAGTGTAGTAGTAAGTAATATATTGGGATAGTTTTCTAGTTAAGATACAACCATTATAGTTGACATTATACATATAGAGGAAATGTGTGATAAACATAAAATGTACTTACAATTATTTCAAAACTTTTCCAATCAAAAATTTAAATCACTTTTATAAATTTTATAGCAAGCCAGTTGTAAGGGTGAAATTGAAAAGTAACCGAAAAGTTCTGTTTGCCTGGTAAGAATTTTAGGGTGTCAAGTCATTTTGACGCGATAATCTTGACGCACGTCAAATGGACACGGCCATTTGAATGAACGACAAATGGACGCATACATCACTTCTACGCATGCAATTTTGACGCCACCACTTTTAGGCGCAAGTCAATTTTGACGCAAAACAAAAATATAATTTTTTATTTATTATAATATTAAGTAAAATAATACGAAGTTTGTTTTTTACTATATTATTATATATAGTATAGTTATAGTATAGTATATATTATATACTGTAATATTATTATATACCTCTTATTTAACAATAAAATATATAAGTTTGAATTTGCCTCATGATATTGAGCCACATAAATATAGGTTAACAAAATAGTTAATAATTTATAAAAAAATATATCCTTAATAGAAACTATTATTTTTTTTTAATTAGAAATATATAGAATAATAAATTAATTTAAATAAAAATACAATTAAAAGTAAAAAAAAATATATAATTTACTATTTATAAAATTTTAAATTGTGCGTATCCCTTGAAGGCACTTCGTCGGTTGTAAAGTCACTTGCATGTTTATAGTTTATAAAAAATATATCATTTGTAGAAAATATTTTTAAGTAAGTTATATTTATAATCAATTATTTTAGAATTTAAAAATTTTAGAGCTATTCTGTATTTGCAGATAGTAGTGGCCAAGACTACCCGAGAGTATTGTATAACTTTGTTGGTTGTATTACATGTGCCGTGTAAAGCTAATTCTACAACTATCGACTATGCACATCATAATATTACTTATTTGATAAACGTTTTTTTTATTCGTTTAAAACCTGTTGTGTGTATTATTATTTATTATAAGTTTGTTGCGTGCCGATCGATCAACAATTGACCGCGCGATGATAGCAGGAAACGATGAGAATTTACAGCAGTAGATCACGTCACAATCATACTATTTTATCGCTGAGCAAGAGTTGGTAAATAATAATAATATATTGTTTATTTAGACAGACTGCACAAGTTCAGTGAATAATGTAAAATGCAGACGTAGTACGACGTAATAATGCTAACTCAATCATTATATTATACTGATAAGTAACTCGAAAGTTTTCGTGCACTATGGCGACTAGCTATAGTATATTTTGTGCGCACAGACTCGGAAATGTACTATATTTTTCGCATCGCTACGAGAAAGTTAAAATAACTATATTATAATACGATTAAATTAATATTATTTTCAATGCTCGTGCATATTATTACAATAATAAATTGATGTTCCGTGTAACAGACATTAAATTGAACGCGTATAACTCGATTAATACTCGAATACCCCTTAAGAGTGTTTGCTATATTATTATAATGTGCATTTCATATATTTAGGTACTTAACTCAATATTATACTTTTCAATAGACGGTTTAGAATTAAATTAAATTTGATATTTTGTATATAATTTCATAAAATCTATAGTTCATGGTGTTACATATTTCTATTGAATTAAAAATGATATTTACATTGACTCGTTTTTAACCTCTAAATGTTAACCTTTGACTCTTACAAAATGTTTCCATTTATCATTATTTACGACGCATAAAGACGTAGTATATATACTAGGTAGGTATATATATTATATTATAATAGCTAAACCTAAACAAATACAATATACTGCAGCAGTAATACAACAACAATAATAATAGGTGTATTTACGTTTCCTTGTCAGTAATAATATATTTAATGATAAAAATCCATTATTATGTTTTATGTTTCGTGTTAAAATATTATTAATAACAATATTTCAACACGTATCAAAATAAACTTTAAAAGTCCACGATTCATCGATTAATAATAAGCCAATCAATTATTGTATACGATGTAGGTATTTACTATTTTATATAGCTTTAAATTATTAAATACACATTCGTAATAATAATAATAATAATAATATGCTATTACAATACATATAGGTATATTTATAATATTTATGAGTGCGGACTGTGCAAATGTGCTATTTACAATCATTTATGATTTACTGCAATAATATATTATCGCGACTCGTCTGAACAGTATTAGTTACATCCTGTATTATATGTTTTACACATACCTATAATGATACTCGGGTCGTAGGTAGATACTTTACAACCGCATCATGCTTGAAAAGAAGACGTATCGTTTTGCTTATCGTAGCAAACTCAAATAGATGCGACGACGAGGATTTTTAAAATTTTTTATCAATAATATTATACGCTCGCTAACGTTACATTGTACTCAAACTAATATAGGTCATTAAATTATATATATATATCTGCTGCAGCCATATTATATTGTTATATTTGGTTTGTTATTAATGTTTTTTAACAATAGGCTCAAATCGCAATACAAGATATAGGTATCGAAAACAGACGTTGGACTATTAACTGCGGTGCTTTCGACCTTTAACACACAATTGGTATTTACAAATAGCTATTGGTACTATATGTGTATACTGTATATATGCTAACGACTATATACGTATGAATAATTATAATGCGAACGCGATAAATTCGTTAGTCGCACATTGACTGGTTATTAGCGGCATTACAGCGGAATCTAGTCGAATGCATCTGTAGAAAAAAAAAACTGTTTTCGATTTATTTTGAGAATAGGCTCTCTGCGGCAGACTATTATTATAATAGTGTATTGTAATTGCTAGCACAGTATACACTGTACCAATAAGCCACGACTGAAAGTCAAAAGAAATAATTTAATATATTCACGATTCGCACAATATTATAATATTATAATAATATAAAATAATATAATTATACTATAAAACGTAAACGGTAGGCAGCACTCTAGCTGCGGATAAGGTTTAAGGTATAATTATTGTAGATGTCGATTAAATGTCAATTTTATTCGATATTCCGAAGCATGTTTAATCGAAAAGCTTAGACTGCGTCCCGTCCTATATAATAGTATACGCACATCACTTGTTATAAAATATTATCTTAGTCACTAGCGCGAGTAAAAACGCTTTGGTAATAGTTTTTAATGGCGTTACGGATAAAATACGTGCAATAATATTTAATGATAAATTGTTATTTTATGTCATACCTATAATATTCAAACGCGTTATACGAAAGTAGGTATTTCACTGTCCGTCTGCGAACGCTGTCGTGTTGCATGTAAAAAACATTTCACATTTTAGAAACGCTGAATATATTTTTATTATTACATAGTATAATATACACAATACAGTACATCGTACAATATTACAGATATATACGGTATTATTCACCAACCATGTTCACCTCATTTTTAATTTTATAATATACATTTATTAAAATTATCGACATATTTTGTACTACTTAAAGTCCTAAAGAGTAATCCAGTGAAACTAAGTTCCGTTGTTCAAATAAGAATTCCCTCTCCCCCTTATTTACTGCAAATGATTTAGTGGATATTTTTTTAATAATATCTACGTACTTACTTCATTCAAAATTTGAATAAATATATAGTTTTTTAGTTATTAAAGTGTTACCTAATCTTAACGATAATTGTCCGAAAAAATAGAAATAATTTTACAAAAAAATCAAATTGATCTAGTAATAACTACCGACCACTTATATTTGGACCATTTTTATAAATAATAAACGTTTAAAATTAACATAAACTCCTAACATTTTAATATTAGCCTAGCCCTCATACTCGTATTTTTCAAAATCTTTATCACGGACATAATATTACCTCTGGTATACAAAGTTAAATAATTATAAAATTACTCTTTTCAATTTTGATTTTGATACACCAATATTTTTAAAAAAAATTTGTAAAAAATTAAGGTTCAGAAAAAAAGCTTGTATCTAGACAGGACACTCCGTATAAGTACCTAGTAGGTACAACAAATCCCATAAATTTGAAAAACTAGTCTTTAAAAAAAGTATATTTAAAAATTCCAAAAATTCAAATTTTGATTACTTAACTGTATAATTATTGGAGAAGAAAAGAAACTGAGCATGGTTATAGTGATTCACACTGTATATAATAATACATATTATACACCTACTCGGACGAATATTCGCAAAACTTAAACAGAGAATCGAAACGAAACTCAATATTGAATTATGAATTCGAGTATAATAATATAATATTGATGCAAATACTCGAAAATATTATATTACATCATATTATTATAAGTATAAACCCATTCAACAATCAACGTTCTCTGAAATATTCGAAATGTGTATTAAAATAATATTATACAATACAATATATTATTATTACGCGTTTACACTAGCTGAAAAACAATTATATTACAATCGTAATCGACTCTGTTTCTTTAATTTTTATTTCGTTAGTTATGTTTTATCAAGTTTGTAATAATAATTAATGCTATATTACGAATAGCTATTATATTACCATGTTTTTCGTCAACATAATAATTTATCTGGACGATTGCTTAATTAATAACGATTAACGGACAATAAAATCAATTATTTTTATAACATACAATATATTTATTAGCTGTTATTACTTTTATTGACGATATGTATAATAATATTAAATAATAATTTTAAATATTTATGTAATTAAACTACAGATAAAAATGTTTTTAAATCTTTAAAAAAAATCGTTTAAAAATTAACAATTATTATTGTTCACTATATCGTTAGGTACATAAATAACAAACCAAAAATTAATTTATTGAAATCACATAATATGTATTTATAATATAAAATATAATCTACAATATATTTAATCGTTATCGTATCTAAATATAATACTATAACACAATGTTTGTAATTGTATTTGTAAGGCTAAAAAACAAATAAATAATATTAATAACAATCTAGAAATACGTTTAACAACTAATAAATTCATATTTATTCTGCGTCATCACGATAATAATGTTTTAGAATGAATTAAAGTTGTATTCCAAGTATAGCTGTGACTATACATTGAAATGACCGTTCCTATTTTCCTAAATAAATAGCTATTATACGCCGTATTACTGCAATGATGGTTGCGAATAAATGAAAACACTATATTTTATTTTAATATTAATATTGTGGTTAATAGAACGTTAAAATCGTATGCCGACTGCCAACAAATAAAAGAAAAATCTATACACAGTCGAAATCCTGCATACAAAAATAATTTATTACTATTTATTACATTATAATAACATTATAGAACACTAATACACTATAGATCATTGGTATTACAGTTTTATTCTGTGATACAGTAAAAAATTATGCATATTGCCCACTTAACGAAATCCGCATTTCAACGAAACTATTAAAACAATATAATACGAAGTATGAGTCGTAAAAAAATACGACCCATAGTCGCTGTCCCATTCAGTTTTTAACCCTTTTCACGCATATTCAAGAATATTCATAATATTATGCACAGCAATTAATAAGCGTAACAAAGATATCAATACATGATACTAGCTGCAGGTAACGCGTTCTTTATATAGTTTCTTGGTTTTCTATCAAAGTATTTAAGAAACACACTATTATATACGAATGCAAATGAAACAAATTACCATATCTATATTATAATCCTCGCCGTTATTTTTACGAACTCGATAAATAGGACACCATAAATAGATGTATCACTCGGACCAGACCCTGAGGCCACAATATCGAAACGTTAATTTCTATTGAATAAATTAATCTATATAAAATCTAATTTAAAAATGTAACAAATAATTATTATAGCAACTGTTGTTGTAATACTTAGATTAATAAAAAAATAAATCGAGTAAACCTAATAAAATATACCTGGTACCTGGTACCTGGTACATATTATTTTATGTCGTTTGAATAATGTATTATATACTATACTTAAGAGTAAAAATATGTGTGTGACGTTCAAACAAAGAAAAATAACGTTAGAAAAAATTCTCAACAGATTTTAAATATACTAAAATACTTAAATCGATTTAAAAAATAATTAACTGATATTTTTGTTGTGTAGCTAACAATTATATTTTATTGTCGTTATATCGATGATTAGCAACATTTTATTAATAAATTATTGTTTCATTAAACCTAGATAATAATGTGTTTAAACATTAGTGTATTACACTGGTCAGTGGATGACATTTTAAACACTCGTTATTTCAAAAAGTATTAACATTTTTACTAATTCAAAATCAAAACAATACAACATTTAAAAAAAAAAGTATTACTTATCTATTATTTCTATCGTTATA
>VUJU01001754.1:19256-49354 GCA_009835225.1 Aphis craccivora
ATCCAATGTATATATATATATATTTATATATATACTAATTAACGACACGTTTAAAATTAATTTTTTGTGCATAAAAATGTTCAAAAATATATTTCGTTAATAATTTGATGGAAAATTGAAAATTCTAAAATAATTAATTTTTATAACAGTAGACACACAACGACAATTTAAATAAAACGTAGCTATATAATCATTAATAAGTATGATGCAATATACTTAAACCGGAATATAAAAATAAACACATATTATAAAATACCTGGGAAGTCACTCTACTGTAACGTATAATATATAGTAGATTCTAAGACGGAGAGAAACAAACAGTGCATTGACATGCTTTTTATTAGGTATAGCTTAAAAAAACTTATATATCTTAAAATTTCTACCATGATTAGGAAAGACTAATATACATATTTTATAATAATTGCACGTTTTTACAGTTATTCGTATTTTTAAATTATAACAAAATAACGAGGTCGAGGATTTCTGTTTTTCTATATTTTTTTTTTTCGTTATTTCTAGTTATATTATATTAATTGTAAGAATTTTTTTTATTGAATTTTAACTTCTTAAATATCAAATAAATCTAATTTTCTACCAAAAACTAACTTGAAGTTTAAGATTGAATCATTTTTACTACTTTAAAATATAATAAAATTGTTTTTTGATAAGAATAAAAAAAATAATATAACTACAACACGCACATAAGACAACTACAAGTCGTCATCACGGCTCCGCTCAATATTTAAAATGTCGTCAAGTCATCAGACTGCTGTGATTATTATAATTTTAAATTTATATTTTTTGACATACTTAATCACTTAAAAAATCTTAGAATAATCATTATAATTTCACGCCACCATTATTTTACTTTAGTTAAAAATAGAAAAAAGTCATTGGGCGAAGGCTATAATATAATATAATGAAGTATTGATCAGACATCGGACATGTCATCGCTACGAAATCGTGTGCACACACGTCACCATCAATATATGCGTCAACTGCGGAATTTAGTGAGTAAGACACCGTCATCGATGTACGTTCGAAATGTAATACACTAAATTATATTAAGTTTAATAAGATTGTACGGCGAAAGTTCAGATTAACGGAAACCTATAAGTCTGTGCGGGATTTTAATGAACCGTTTTAGTGGAAATGTTTTCACGTTAAGCCTGTTGTAGGTATATTATATAGAATATAATATATATTTGAAAATACTATTATACATTAATAATGTGGTGATAAAATTTATAATAATTACTTATTACTACAAAACCCGCTGATCGGCGTTTTACTAACGTGTGATCTAATCTAATACATTATAAAAAAAAAAAGCAATAAATAGAAATTGATTTACGGTTGGTTCAACTATTTTACACTGATATACCTAGGTAAAATAAAAAGAAAAATTAACGTACACTTTGAATAACTATTTAAATTGTAAATGTTCAGATTTAAAAGCGTTCATTAAAAAAAAAAAAAATATTGAATAGTTTGTATAGCCCATATAATATATGACGCGTGTAGATATAGGTAAAGTTATTATGACTTGCAGTGCGTAATATTGTATATCAGTATAGTATTAAACACAAAAATAAATCGTGACTTGCAGTGTATATATTATACGCGTATGTCTGTGAATCATGAATCACAAACTTACAATTAATTCGTCTTATTATTTTTTTTTTTATCGCAATTATCGCATCAATATCTCAACAAACCAACAACTGACCGGAGCGAGTGGTAATTACTCGAGAACAATATATAATTATATTGCCGATAAAATATAGTTTAACCGAGACGAAAAATACAAATATATACAGAGTACATTATTCGGTAGCTATTATGATATTGTAAAATTGTGTATACATATAGTATACGATAAATGCATATTATACAGCAATAATATGAACTGTATAATTAAAATATAGGTTATTGTGTGTACGTGCGTGCGTGCAAAAATGTAATATACAGAAAACACATCGTTTTTGAAGTTCCTCGCTAAGCTATGAACTAAATATTGTACGAAAACTTCAAATTGGAGTATATGCGATGATAATATTATATACTGTTTTAATGATTATAATATATTATATGTATTATATAGTATTGTCAGGTTTTCAAGTAGTATTTATATATATATATATATTTTTTACCATTTTTAAAAGATATCCTATGACGACATAAACTTTTTATTTTCACACGAGTACCTACTACCCTATTTTTCACAGTAAATTTTTAATTGTTTAATTTTTAAACATTGTCGCATCCAAATCGACGAAATCGAATTACAAGCGATAAGTTCCTAAGTATTAACTAATTGGAAAACTCGATTGAAAAAAAAAAAATTGAAAATATGAAAATATGGTCCACCTAGCATTGGAAATTATTGATTCCTCCAAAACTACCTGTTTAGGAGAAGGTTTGTATTGATTCCGCCGGCTATTGACTCCACCGGCTGGCTATACAGTTTATAATATATTAATATCTAAATATCAATTCCGCCAGACACTATTTATCCCCACCTGTATGGCTGTATATATATGTATTTTAAAATATAACACAGTACCATAATGTATTATTTGAATATGTTATAAAATGTATAGTCTAAATTGTAAAAAATAATTTAACTTAGCTAAATAAATATTTTTTCAACAAAAAGTTTTCTAAAAATTAGATTTACAAATTGACTATCTTAAAAAAATTTCAATAATATTTTATTTTCACTATATATTAATTTTTGACTGCACATTTTATAATATTCATAGGTATTAGGTATTCACATACACATATTAATTAAATTGTACATTTTAGTTTTGAATTTTATAATTATTATCATTTTATACATTTTAATATACCCAATATTATATATAGGACTATACATTTTAAAATACATATACAGAGAGGGGATAAACAACTGTGTCCGGGGGAATCGATATACGCCCTCTAGTATATGCGTACTTGAGAATTCCAAAGCTCAGCATTTATTTAAATTAATTATATTAAAAATAAGCATGCGGGTGAGCATGATTGGCAAATCACACTGTAAATATACGTCATATAGGTATGGATATTTACGCGTTAATTAGAATATTAGATTAGCACTCTTACATCCTACTGCATAGGACTTGTATTATACAAAACTATAATATGTATATCGCTCGCACGTAAACGCGATTTCATCGCAATTGCCTTTTTGAAAGTACCACTGCAGTTATAATGTTATTATGTATGTATATATCTGCCGTGTTGTCTTGATTGCATAAGATAAATGTCACGAGCAGTGTTATTATATATTTGTATAAAAATTAAATATAGAAACACTTATGGAAGCGCAGGCGTTTATGAATATATTTTGTCAAATTATAGTTAATAATAGCTATGCGATTACTGATTAGTAGACTTTGGAACACCATGCATTTGTCTATTTCTTAGAAAGCTGCATAATATTCAAAGAATATTCGAAATCAAATTATATTCATAACACATTAATACAAAGAACACCAATCTAAAAATAACTGTTACATATTTTTTATGTGGTATATTACTTTAATTCTAGTGATTTCATCAAATTTTAAAACCTCGTTTATATATTAACACATATTTTTATTGACAAAATTAATTTATATTTTAAAAAGCCTTTAAGTACATCCTTTTTATAATGTTTTGAATTGTGCGTATATAAATATAAGTATATTTAAGTGAAAGCTTTTCAAACATGGTCATCTAAACTAAATCCGTTATTAAAATAAATGTTTAGATTCTGAACGAAGTAATGAATGTATTGATTTTACAGTGATGTGCGTTTTTTTGTGTCTGTGTACAGCACATAACTAGTCGAAATAATGATTTAATTTCACACTTGGGGAGTGGTTCCAAATGGCAAATTTAATATCCTTGGTGAATTATAGAGGTCAAAAGATTTAAAAAGATTCAAACATTTTCCAACAATTTTCAAAAAAATCGACAAAAACAAAAAGGTGACGGAAAAACGAAAATTTTTACACAAAACCAGTTTTCAACCAAATCGATTTTTGTATGGTTGTAACTCAAAAACTAATCATTTTGAAATACTTGAAATTTTCAATTAAATGTTGTTATTAGTATTATCTATCTATATATATATATAATTAAATTTTCAAAATATTTTCACTTTTTTCCCCTCTATTTATGTCTGAAATTTTTCTAGGTTTTTTTTTTTTTTTTGAAGTGTCGATACCCAAAAAGTCTTGAACATTTAACACAAGGTTCCTTAATGTTGTTAAAAAAAATCAAAAATTGTTAGTCACAATTTTTTATTATAAGCGTTTTATAGTTCTAATTTTTACGATTATATGTCAAAATCGCGAAAATTTGCAAGTAATTTTGTAGTTAAAAAATATAAAATTGTTTGTGTTTATATCAAAGTTTAAAAAATTCAACACTAAGTTTTCTATAAGTTTTACTTCAAGTAGCTATATGGAGTAAATTTGAAGTATCATTAATGGAAAAATTTTAAGTGCGTTTTAACTTAACATTTTTACTAAATCGCATAATAATAACGATTTATCTAAAAAATTAATTTTATTTAATTTATTTATTTATTTATCCTCAAACGATTTTAAATATTTGTTATTATTCAAAAAGTATAAGTTGTAGATACTTGAAAATTTCACCAGTTATTAAAATTGGAATTTTCTTTACATAATATAATTTTCAAAATATTTCGCATTTTTATTGCTATTTATAGACATTTAAAATACCTATTCATTTTTGTTTTGTTTTCAAATATAATACATCAATTATAGTGACCTACTATACAGCAGAGTGTTACTCTCTTGACCACTCTATTTTTTAACTTTAAGCAACAATAGATAACAATTGTAAATTGTATAAACACTAATATAATATAGATATTTAAACTTTGAAAAGTCTAAAATCTTAACATTTTTGTGAATAGTTTTATATTTTTAAACAAAAGTATAATTTTTGAATATAAATATTGAGCATTTTTTTAAATGTATTCTCATACAAATTCATATTTTTAAGACAAAAATATCATATTATACCTACCGCAGCTATACCGGATAATATTTTTAAAAATGTGTAGCACATATCTGATACCATTTATATCCATGTGCATATTTCGTTGTTTTTGAACGAATAAGTTTAAGTCTTATACTGTCCTGTTTATTAGGTATAATGTATCATGCTTTATACATTAATTAAGTTAGTAAGGCTACGGCGCACTATAACTATGGAAGTGTAAAGGAAGCGACCAACCCTATACAACACTATTACAGCTAGTAAAAGCTAAACTTGAATCATATCTTATTCAGTTTAAATACTCCATTAGGTTAAAAGTATCATTAGATAGAGCGTAGAAATTATAAAACACACTACGACTTTGTATCTGTTTCTAAAATTATAAATATTTACACATTGTTTTAACTTTTAAATTATAATTAAATAATTTGTTATCAATATTTTTTTGCATGATTATTCATTACAGTTGAATTAAAAACTATTATATATATATTCATATTATTTTACTTATTTGGTTTCAATGGTAAATACAGACCAGCTTTAAGCTTAAAGGACGATAAAATGGTATTCGTTGTATAGATATAAATAAATAAGTGTAAAAGATTAATTACATTTTGTATGAAACACATGTTCAATGTTGTAAAAGGGTCACATTTAAAAAATAGGGTCCCCAATTTTCGTTTTACACCCTATTCAAAGATACTCTGTTGCAGAACTAAAATAAAATGAATTCTTTATAAATATAAATAGGGTACATAATGAATATAATATATATATATACAAACTCAAGACTGACCAAAATATACAATGATGCACAGCATATTCGAATTTCAATCTCAAACTGTATATTGATAAAATAAAATTATTCATATGCAATTTTACCAATTTTTTATATTGTATTAACTATTAATAAAATAAAATTACGAATATTAATTTATTATAATATTTCGTTTTGTAAGTATTATTATTTTATTGAATACCAAAATATAAAGTAATCTTACGCATTGTTATTATACGCAACAAAATCCAAAATATTCTGAATTAAAAAAAACATCGGAGAAATCGCTGTGTACCAATACTATTACTGCAGTATTACTATTAATATGTTTATATGTATCATAATTAGTAGGTAATAAGGTGTAGGTTGGACTAATTAACAATGTCTTACATAATATTATATAGTTTATTGTTATATTGTGCGGTGTCAGTGTGAGGTGTGAATATAAGTTTATGGAATAAATAGCTTATAAAATTGATCCTAATGAAAATTACCTACTGAAAATTTTACTTTATATATAAAAAACAATAATGACAGTGAATAGCGATATACATAAAAAGATGGAAAGTTTTGTGAATCCTGCAGGATCAATATTTATTTTTTAAATTTAATATTATAGTTAAAGGAAAAATCTTTGTTTGAATTTCCAATTCTTATAGACAAAATTATACATACCTATCTTATAAATTTTTAGTTTTCAATAAATTTAAATATCAATAAAGACAAATATTATGAAGAATCTTATATTAGGTGGTTCAAATTTATAAGTATTAGAATTAAAAATGTCATGCATTTTTAACTGTAGCATACAGATAATATAATTAGCAAATGTTAGTAATCTTAACAAATTTATAATTCAAACTTTATAAATTAAATCGTGATTTTATATTTTTTAAATGTTTTGATTACTGTAACAGTAACTTATACAATAATAAAACCATATATTAAATTAAAAAGTTATTAAATTGAAAAAAATATGAACGTTAATCAGAAAAATAGAAACTCAACATTTTTAAATACCTATTATAAAAGTTCAAAAAGACTCAAAATATTTTGAAAATTTTATCATATCCAGATCATACTAGTAGACATTTTTAGTAAAAATATTAAGTCTCTATAATTAATTCTCATACCTATATGAAAAAAATATAAAAATAATAACAAATTCGATTTTTAAAATATAAATCTTCTTCTTATCAGTTATCGTGTATGTGTATAATTTGTTTTGTTTTATTATAATCTCTTTTTACTCCATTAAAATATAAATAAATATGATATATTATATTAATAATTAAATATTTACATTTTCCCGATTTTTTATTTTTAAAAGTAATGGGAAATTTTTAGTTTTAATTTTTCAAATACCTACAAGACTGGATTTTCTACCAAGAACCACCTTCAAAGTTGAAAAATACATATTTTTACTGCTCCTACAGTTTGACTTCAAACCAAAATTAATTACCCATTATTATTGTGAAACCAATAAAGCTTCCATCGTTCCACTTAAAATTATTCTATAGATTTAGCTGAGCCTGATGATACAATATCTTTTTCTGGTACCTCATATGCTGTCCTCGCACATTAAAGTGCTAAATTCTTTTGACATATTTTAGTATTGCACTACCTTCACTGTTTATCAATAGGTAGCAAGATTTATACAACAGAGAGTTGTTCCATTAACGAATCACCTGGTATATTGTATTATGGATATATGAACGTTTAAACGTTTTACTATTTCAGATATTTTAAATAATGACATGAGGCTGAATTATAACATTCAAATTTCTGACAAAATATTGAAATACACATTATAAAACGCTCGAATAATACAGCTACGTACTTATAGCGAACTACTTCCGGCCGAAGTCGTTCACCGTCCATTCAATGGATATTATACACCTTCGGCTTTTCGAAACGCTCGAACGCCTTGGAAAGAGGTACCTATTGGCGCGTATAGTTTCTGACGGAAAAAAGAAAACGCGCACTCGAATTCATGACGTCTAATATAAAATATCGTTCAAGTATAAAATACATTATGCTGCTGTACAAGTAATATATGCTGTGATCGAACACTACGGCGGCAGAGTAACTATATAATATACAATATGAATCTCGCGTGGATAATAAGAACATTTTTACAGTGCAGATAAAATGAACGATTATATATATACCAGATACCTATTGGTATAATATGCGTTGTTTAAGAAAAGCCGACCACCTGCAGCGCGCTCAAATGTCGCGTATATAATATACCTGGTCGTTAAATACACGTATTATATATTATTAAGTATATTTTTATAAAGAGATGTTTGGATATATATTATATATATACGCAAGCTAATTACTATATACTTTAATAGGGCGGCTGGAGACAGGTAAATCGTAAACGTGTACCTATATATGTATACAATATATATATATGCGCATGACGTTTGAGTGCAACAATTCGATTATACCACAAGATGATACTCTGAAAATACATGCGATATATGCATAGAGCCGTATGCAACAGAGTACAAATATATATATACATAATATATTATAATATAATAAACATACGTGCCGCGTGGTGTCACGAAGGCGAGAAGCCGTTCCTCTTGTCGTGTTTGCAGGAAAACATTATTATTTATCGTGATTTTTATAGTTTAAGGCATATATATATTGTATACGCGCGTGCTAATATATTAATATACATTAATATAATATACTGCACACAATAATACATATACATGGAGGCTACAGATATTATGCATTTATTACGTGTCATATATGCCGCGCTCTAGACTTGTGTTATGGACGTTATGGTGTTTGCGATGAAATATTTATAAATTTTATTTTATTTTTATTTTGAAATAAAAAACGCGTTTAATAACACACGACGCATATGTATAATAGATATTATAGATACCCGCTACATCGCAAAACGGGTAAGTGCCGGCGAGAAGTAATTCGCGATGTGTATATTAAAATATATAGGTATCTCAACAATAAATTCACTTAGGGTTTCTGATTTATCGAGACGCGTATATACGGATTCGTACGGGATATTATGGGAGAAAACTCGTATTTATTTGACTTTTCTAAAAAAAATGTATTTTTAGATGCACGTATATAATTTAATCGGAACGAACTACAGCGGTTTAAGAAATCGGAGGATATTATTGTATTCGTTGTGTGTATATAAATCATCTCTGAGCGTATAATAATAATTTAACAACTCGCATTACGCACACACGCGCGCACAGATACACATCGCCCTGTATATTACCATTATGCGAAGGTTTACGCGGATAAAAAACAACAATAATCGGATAAAAAAGTTGATAAAATTAAGTATTTGTCCTTCTGGACGTTTATGATAATAAAGCAAGTTTACAGTAATGCGTTTATATTATGTACTTATATGTACGGGCTACGATCTGCCTACCTACGACGTGTCTACTCCATGATGATAGTACCTATATTCTGCGATTAATCAGCGTACAGATATTTTGGCAGAGAATCATGAATAGGTGTAATAATATTAAATATTATATACGTACTACCGTGTTGGCGAACTTACATATCAATCCACTCGGTATAGGCAATCGATTTGTATATTATAATAATATAGTGATGTATTTACATTATATTTTATGCGTCTGCGCCATAAATGCTGTAACCAGTTGCAGCGAAGTATAGGTACTTGCAATACAGCCAGTATAATAGTAGATAATAGGTATAATATACGAATAAAAATAAATTTTGATTTCCTTATTCTACTTATCCTTTATATTGAGCACATTGCAATTGCTATATATAGTTTACTTGCTTGCATAACCATTAATCTGTATTGTTTCCCAACTATATGAAACATATTAATATGTTGCAGTGCATATTACATTAATATCATTATTATTACTGCGTTGTTTATGATATATGAAAAAATGTAATACAAGTGCGAAGAATTGTATATTACACCATTATTAATAATATATTTTATTGGTAGTTTAGAGTACATTTTTCAAGTCTACTGCACTTATTGACACGGCACAATGCGTGAGAACGTGATTCCCATTACATTAGTTTGAATGAACACATGCCACATTTCGTATATGTTCGGTAGCTTATAATGCTTTTATAAATGTCTACACGTAAATTTTTTGTTCGTACACTTATGTGTATAATCTGAATTAGGTATTATTGTCTATTGAAAGCCCGTTTAAAAAAACACGTTCTTATGTAGCAGGTGCCTGTTAGTCAATTATATATATATAAATAACTTTAAATACTTATTGACAGCAACGCGTATTATATATTAATAAACAAAAATAAAAATAATATATAATATACACAGGTGGTATAAAATGCGTAAAATGAATATATAATATATACGAGTAGACGAGTACTATTATATTTTATTATAGTACAACTTCAACAATACGTATTGTGTACCAGTTACCATTAATTAATTGTAATTATACAGTTTTATTTCGGTCATCTTGCGGTTATTCTATTGGTTATATTATTTAGTTTAAAAAGACGAATAAGTCAAATGTATTAGAAAAACGAAGGAAAAAATAATTGTAAACTGCATTGATAAAACCTCGAAATCACAGAATATTTTAAACAAATAATGTAGGTACCTAATACATATTACATATTTAATATAACTTATAAGTATGTTTAATGTATAAGACAGCTCAATTATAGTAGCATATAATATTTATTGATTTATTTAATTTTTACAGACATTCTTATTTTTATACACGTTATATTTCTTTATATAATACATTTTTTTCACATCATCATAGTATGTAACTAAGTATAAAATATTTCGAAAATTCGTTTATGACAAACGATCAGTTATAATAATAATATTACAAAAAATAATTAATATTGAAACTCGCTTTCAACGTTTTATACCTTGCTCGATTCGCTCAGTATAATTATTTATTGTACGCTGTTCCTGTATAACGGAACAAGCACAGTACCTATACAGTATAACCCGTATAAATACTGTATTATTTAAACATTTTAATTACTGCAGTAGACAATTATTCTATGACCGTGATAACTTATATATATATATATATATATATATATATATATACGATATACCGTGAATTAATTTCTATTATTCCCAGTTTTTAGTCAGCGAGCCGTACGAAACAGTCTATAAGTATAATAATATGATGTATGTACTATATAATAAGCCTACCTACCTATTATTTATTTATTTTTTACATATAGCTCGATATTTATACGTAGAACATAGCCATGTAAGTATCTATCGTATACTTTTAATATGCAAATGTATTGTCATATGTATGGCCAAGAGTCAACACTTCCTATCGACTTATTAATAATAATATATTATAGTCGATATAGACATACCTAATATTATTATCTATACATTTTACGTGCAACGAAAATGCTTTTGTAGGTGTATAAGAACATTAAAATGTACCTGTATATATATATAGGTACGCTTCGGCATCGTCATCGATTCCAAAGACTATTTTAATCTATTATAGGAACCGGATATATTTCACTATATAAATGTTTATACACAATTGCATAAGTAGTAGATGTACCTGGTATGTATATATTGCATTTACATCGCTGATTATCCGCTCTGGAGAACTCGAGAAAAAAGTTCCGGTCAGTGTTAAAATATATATAGAGGTACTCCGTTATATTATGCGCATCACGGATATTCGTCGATTTTGAATCGACGAGCGACGGATTAACTGACAACTCGTTACACTTGTAGTTGAAAATTGCTAGTGAAATTTAGCCATTTAGGCACATTAAAAATGTATTTCAATTTCAAATATATACTTACTTGTTCGTGATAGTTTTTCGGGAGTGAGAATTTATGTATCTGTAGCCACTTATAGCTAGGCATTATCAGTGGGTTAGTTTCTCCCCTTAAATTGCATAGTATAAAGTAAAAATAAGATACCTATCAATATTGTTTTTCCACTCGTTATAAGCTCTTATGAATTTAATATTAGTAATATTACAACACATCTTACTTTTGAAAAAGCACATTGCTTGAGCTTGAATATTATTTTTCTATAGGTACTTTATTTTTCTGTTTCTAGTACAGTAGGTAAACAAATAGCTAGTATTTAAAATATATTTATACTACAATATGTGTACCTACCATTGTACACATAGAGTTTTCCTCATTATAATACAGGAATATTACTAACTTAACAAATTTTTACTTATTTTATAATTCTATGGAACTTTAAGAACTGTTTTATGATGTTTTAGATGTTGTATAGATTTATTACAGTTAAATTATTTGAGGAGTAGAAGGGAGTCGCTTCCTCAACATCAATACTTTTATTTTATACACAATATTTAAACAATATTTATTATATTTTGACCCATCAAAAACAACAAAAAATATACGTCACTATCTGCAAGTAAATTTAAATTATAATAATACTGTACATTTACTATGTTTATGTAACGAAATAATACAAACATCATGGATATTTTTATGATACAGCGATGTAAAAATTCATCATAATTCGTTCACGTTCGGATTCATTTTTTTTTTTATAAAAAGGAACACATTCAAGTTCACTATTTGTAGAAAAAGGAACACGTTCATATTTGGTCGATCAACAGATTTTATTTTATAAGTGCTACAATAAAAATGTGAAAAGGTATAAAATAATATTTTAAAAAAAGTCATGTAGGTAATAATTTATAGACAATTTGAATTAATTTTTCATTAATAAAATTAGATAATAAATTATAGTAAAATTAAGTACCTTTTCTGATTTTACCTAAATTACTAAATGTAATATATTATTTTGTTGTAAGACTAGTAATTACTGAAATTAGTATTAAATCCATTAAAATCAAAAACAAATTTTATTTTATTTTTAATTTAAAATTGTTATTAATTTATTACACAATCACACAACCCACAATAATTATTTTTTTATATTTATTATTGATTACTCGTACATCAAAATATTGTGAAATGTGATCCCTATAACGAATAAAAAAACGTTTTTCCCAGAATGAAGACCCACCCTCCTAGAACTTTGGCAATGCCAAATTAAATAAAACATACTATGTATAAAATATATGATGTAAAATATAAAGATGTTGAAAGGTATGTAGGTTTAAGTTTAAGGGAAACAATGTAAAAGAAGTTCTACTAATATATTTTAGTGATACCACAGAAAAAAATTTATATTTTCAAATTTAAGTTATAGAGTGGGCTTCTCTTTTCTATAGTTGTCAATCAATCATAAAACTATGTTCTATCAACCAATCAATCAATATACGCCTTTATTATATAGGAAATAAAAACATACGCCGATAAATGTATAGATTTTATTTATTATCTTAAAACCTAGGTACTTAATTAATAGATATACTTATTTTACGTTTTATAATCAGACGTCCACGTTGAATTATACTTGCACAATCGTGTAAAGTATTTTTTAAATCGTAAAAAAATTTCAAACGAGTTAAATGTTGTATAAATATTAAATGTATAATAATATGAAGTTGTCGATACCACCATGTACATCATAAAACGTCCATAGAATAACATTATACATGACAATATTAATACATTAAAAAGAAACTTTAAAAAAGATAAATTTGAACGACTTAAAAATTGTTTGTGTTTCTTAGAAACGTGAACAAAATTCACGTTCTATTTGGTTTAAGTACAAGTGATAGGCTTACCGCATACAAATATCTATACGTGTCTTTCGCAAAATATGAACGTGAATTCTCTACCGCCTCTGCGTTTTATAAAAACATTAAATTAATACTGTTAAGTACTACGCAGGTGATGGAGGAAAGCGTTTTCGGTCCCACGATTCTGAGCACTATAGGTACATTAAATTATAACCATCATACGACGGTTTTAATCTAATTCAGAAATTATACACTCGATAATTAATTATTATACACATCGGTTCACTAATGCGCGTATACATGATATGCACCTATAGGTACACATACTATATACCTATATAATAACGATATTACCGTAGTACAATTTTATATCATATATATATAGATAGGTATGAGTGAACAATAATAATGGCGACGACTATACGTCGATTAAACGAAATTGTTTGAGTTAATGAAATGACCGCGATTTGCGAGTCCGCTGAAGGTAATATAGGTATTATAGGTTACTACCTATAATACATATAATAGCAAAGGTATTATACGTATATTACTTATAGATTATAGCAGCGATTATTGTGACAATATTATTATCTGCACGGTCGAAGCGGATAATACCTATGTACTTCAATGTGTTGATACGTAAAATAATATATAATCCCGACCGAATCCGCGTGATGATTAGTTATTATAATTATTATTAGTTTATTACAACTGTAAGTTGTAAGTACTTGTAACGACTGTGTATAGAACCCGTGTTTTACGCATTTGTTGCCATCGCGGATTTTACGTAGATTTTGTTTTCTGTTTATCTCAACAAACCGCGGAGAGGTTCAAACTTTCAGACATACCTAATGTATTGTTGATGCGAATTCACGGGAACAATAATTGGCAGAGAACTAAAGAAGGATGACGAGCAGGAAACGTCAGATTACCTATATACCTACCTATACGTAATCTCATCGTCCGATTAAAGTACCGAGTTTTAACACTAATTATCATAGTATATTCTTAAAACTGTTGTTGTTAGCTACTATTATAAGTACCTAGTAGTTTTACAACATCGCATAACAGTGTCATATGTTGTATAAAAAACCAAACGTTTAGGCAACAATTATTATTTATAATTCATTACTGAGCACTATTATTCTCACTATAGGTCAGTAGGGCTATACACTTCTAATGCCTACTTATACATTTCAAAGTATGTATGCATTGCTTAGATATGCTACCTAATAGAAAACAAGAAATAGGCACTTGAAAGTTGAGATACATACTCTAAAAATGTGTATTTAATGTTCATTATTTGAAAAATAGTATATATAAATAATAATATCTATGTAAAATAAAAATGATATTTTTTAATAAGTAATTAATTAAATGTAAACTTGAAAAATGAATTTCTTTCTTCGTCTTTTTCGTGGAATACATCATGACGACGATGTAACGAAAATATTTCGTAGGAGCGCACGATAATCTCTTGACAAATTATGTCGGACAACTATAAAGTTAATTTCCCACACGCGTCGAGTATAACGTAGCACGGTGGTTTTATCATATCGTCTCTGCAATCATGAAATTATTATTTTTATACTGACAGTTTTACATTTTGAAAATGTAATTTTATTTGTCTAAACTCATTCGACATTATCTTTGCTTCGTCAAGAAATTGCAAAATATCTTCTTAATTTTTTTATTATTATAAAAATAAGGCACTCAAATAGGTAAAATGCAAAAATATATACAAAATAATATTTTAAATATATCTTCTTAGTGTTATGAAACATATTTATAGATCACTCATCATATTGCGTCGGACTTCTCCGACTTTTCTAAACAAATATTAATAGAAATCTTCAGTCCTTTTCATCACATCATATAAAAATAAAACATCATATAGGTGCATAATAGATGTATTAGAATATCATTAAATTTTTAAATGTTAATATTATGTTATCAATTGCCATTGTCGGTTTACAATAGGATAGATCATTTCTAAATAATAAATGAGAAATATCAAAAAATATATTATAATTTTCAACTCGATAGTTATCCTTATCCGGATTTTTTCACGTATAATTTAGCCATACAATATCTTACATGTATTATATATCAAATATACCTATTAATTATTATATACCAATAATGTAGTATTTAATGAATTTACTATTGACCCGACGGTGAAATGTACATAAGCCATCGAGAGAATCAATAAAATATTTTGTTGTTGACTAGCTGTGGTCTGTGGTCATGTTTCTTATTTCGGTATAGTTAATGCTTATAATATGTATAGTGATTATATAATAACCATGAATTTTAAATATTTTTTTTATAAGATAAATTATCACAAACTTTTTAAAATAAACCAAACATTAGTTATCAAGTATACGAAATTTAAATACGAAAAAAATTACATTTTTAACAATTTCGGAAGGGGAATGATGAAATATTTAGAGGGCTTATAGCCCCATCCTCCTTCATTCTCGCGTCTATGTATAAATAAGGTACACCTATGAAGTGCAACAATATTATGGAGCTTTAATTGTTGATGAATAATAAACATAAATATTATTTTCACCGTTTTCGCGAAAAAGCACACTATATGGCTTTAATTGCACATTTATTTGAAATATTTTATACCTACGTCAACGATTTTATAAAATAATAGTAATAATTTAAAGAGTTTGAATTCCTGCAGGTGACGAGCCCTGATTATGATCTTGATTTTTCAACTGACAACAATAAATCAGTCTTCAATTGAATAACTCTACGGTTCTATAGTTGTTACCATTTCAAGGATACGTGTTTGGAAGTATAATTTCCTTCGGTAAAGTATACTAAAGTAATTTTTATATAATATGTTGTGCTCTTTTTGTTTAGTATTACCTGTGTTATTAAGTATAATATTATCGAATCAATAACGTAAGTATAATTGGTTGGCTGTGTCCATTTCCATTCATTCAGCTCACGCCGCTCACAATAGAAAATATTGTTTGATGTTTTGGACTATACGATAATTTATCTGTACATTAATATGATATCGATAAGTATATATGGCTATAATATGGTGTATACACTGTATACAGTGCTCTTTTGGACTGCTACTACATAATTTGTAATTCAGAATATTCTTTTATCTCATTCTCTTTTTTATTGTAAATTAAAAACCATCTGCAAAGGCTTTGACGCTTATATTTTGACAGTGGTTTAGATTTTTTCATAGCAATCGTTCTACAATAGTCATACACGATATAATATTATAATATGTATATGTATAACACCCTAACACTCATCAAACATATTATTATTGTAATGTAATGATGATACGGTCGCGTACAAACATATGCATATAATAACACTAACATAATAATATAACCGACTTATACATCATCGTCGATACACGCGTCACTGGTCACACGCACTCACATATTATATAATAATAATATTATTATGGCTATCTACCTATCTAATTACTATTATACACGACAAAAAAAAAACGTGTTTAATATTAATGTTGTTATATTAATAAAATTTAAAGATATAGAAAAAGAAATGATAATAATAATTACCGGTTCTCGGTGTATTATTGTGTAAAGGTATAAGAGGTGCAGCATCGTTACGGGATAAAAAGATCAGAGGGATGGGGAGGGGGTCGTTAACAATGATAAATGTAACGTGAAAAAAAAAATTAAAATATCTATTATAATTGTCTCCTCTACGTATCATACCATTAAACAGAAACAATATGTGTAGGGTGTGTCCTTAATCGCGTGTGCGTGTGTGATCGTCCGTCTCGCATGGTCTATATAATAATATGACTATAATAAACTATTATAATACAATAATGTATATTATATATAATATAAGTATTGTACACTACTGGTTACTGTTGTACCCTTCGGCGGCGTCGGAGGTCCTCGTGAAAAAGAATAAAACGTCGGACTCCGTTTATACACTATACGTAATAATATGTGAACGGATAGGAAATAATAATAAATAATTAAATAAAAAGTGTCCCGCATTCTTGCGCGGTATTCAAACGCTAAAAAGAGGAGGAGGACCGAGGACGACGACAATAATAATAATAATAAAGTGGACGGCGGTGGCGGCGGCGGTCGTCGAACGGAAAAACGCGCTCGCATTGTGCAATATTATTGTTGTCACATTATTATTAAGCTTTACGAGTTTAGAACCCTCGAACGGCTCGAACGCACCGACGGCAATAGATCCCTGGACGGCACAGGCGCCCGGAAGGTAGGGCAAGCTGGGGCATTTGCCCCCCCCCCCTTGGCTTTTCAAAAATATGTTTTAAATTGAATGTTTAACGATAAATTACTATTTATCATATAACAAATCCTAACATTGCCCCCTCGCAGAAAAATTTCTGCGGGCGCCTATGCTGGACGGGCTTGACTCGCGTTCATATTTACTATTATTTTATTATAATATATATTGTATCGTATATTAGTACGCGTTTCAGCGATTGTATTTTTGTATTATTACATTATTATAATAATATGTCTAATATTACGTACGTCGTGTCGAACAGACGATAATATTATTATTATTACGATAAATCGAGTTTATCGACCGAACGCACACGGCGTGTGCCAGTGTGTGTGTGTGTACGATCCGTACACGGGTTAGTGCACGATGTACGTAGTAATGACGTGTGCTCGTCGTAGTATTACACACAATAAAGTAGGTACATATACTACGTAGGTACCTCTTCTACCTATTCGTTCATCGCTGGCCTTTACTATTACTATCATCATCCATCACGGCGAGCAATAACACAATAATATTAGGTATATTGTTTTACCCGTACATCGATCGCTACACAATATTCGTTCTTATACATATAAATAATAGTATATAGATGGTGTGTATGTGCATCCGTTATAGTATTATGATTTTTTTATGTGACGTGTGAATAATGTTATAACGTTTTTTACTACGATCGGTGTATAAGTGTTATAATATTATGTAGCGAGCGACGAGCGTGTCATCGCCACTGCCCGAGTGTAAAAAAAAAAACAATAGTGCCCGCGACCTGCAGTCGCTGCTGCAGTGACGACGACGGCCTACAGGCGGCCATACAGCCGCACCGACACCGCACACAACTCTCTGCACAGTGCACAACAAAATGTAATATAATGATTTACATATTATTTTGTTGTTGTCTGTTATAACGATACCTACGCATAATATTAATATCATTCAAAATTTCAAAAATTTTGCGATTACCACTACCTATACGCGGACTACCGCAGCCGCCGACGAGTGTGGTGTGTGAATAATATGTAACACGACTACGGCTGCAACGGTGCCTACGTGTAGAGCAACAGGACGTGGGTCGGGGGAAAGGCGTCTATATTAAATATATTATTACACAGTGTATATTATATATATATATACACCTCCTAATAGAAATAATAATATGCGTTACCGACTAAAAAACGCGAAACACGCAAGAATATTGTATTATTTGTGTATACTTTACCCACTATATTATATTAGGTACCTATATAATATTGTGTCGGTGCGCGGGGGGAAAACTTGGTCGAAGGAAAACAATCGGATAAAAATCGTATCGACCGGTCGGGGCGGCGGCGTGAGGGGGAAACGCGAAATAAAAAAATATATATAATAATTGTATAATTGTAAAAAAAAAAAAATAATAATAAATAAATAAATAACCGCCGCCGCGGGCGGGAGACCCCGCGTATTATTTCATAGTCGTTGACCGGACGTCTTGCGACGATCAGAAGCGGAATACCGGCGAGTGGCGGTGGCGGTAGCCGTCGGAGTACCTATATATTAAACGACGGGCCGTGTACGCGGCGGTACGACGTCTTTTTTCATCCTATAAAATAAATAATAATAATAATATATTAAATAGGTTACGCACAATCACCCGTCAGCCGTCAGCTGCCACCCGCCGCCACCGTCCCTATATATTTTATACGAGTGCCCGCGCGTTTTAAAAAACCGTAGAAAGGGAACTCTTCAGTCGTCGGCGTCGTCGTCGCCGCAGCCGTAGTCGGCGGGTCTTTGTCTCCTCGAGACTGTGACGTCGACCGACGACGGCCCTCTTCTCTCGAAATAATAATAATAATAATAATAATAATACAATAACAATCGCACTGCACCACAATAGTATACCTATAATACGTATCGCGTGGAATATTATTATTATTTATATTTTATATTTTTGGTAGTCGTCCGAAGACGATAATCGCCGAAATCTTTTAACACAATAAATAAATCGTTTATCGTTCAACAACAATATCGTTATCGTCATCTGGCGCCCAGGCGGGTCGAAACGAATCCTTTTCTGAACCCCCAATACAATCCGTGTACAGACCCGCCCGGGCGCGTTTCCGCGAATTCGGGACCATGTGTGGTAATAAGACGCAAAAAGTGCGTCGGCGGCCCTTTTACGAGAAAATGCCACACACGCACGTCATGTGGCGTGCCTCGACGGGGCCGTCCCCCCGTCGTTAAGGGATCGAACGAGCCGCCACGCCGCCGCAACCCGCTCGGCGTTTGTTGCGCGCGGCTCGTGGCGAGTCCGTGTGGCGCGCGTACACCGCCTCCTCGCCACCGCCCCGCCGCCAATCGTGTACGACTGCACACACGGTCGGACGGCGGCGGCGAGAGGATTGACCCCCGCCCGCGCAACGCGGTCGATGGGTCGGCGGCGGAGGGGACGCCGCCGCCGCCGACGACGACGGCGACGGCGACGACGACCGATCGCCGCGACCGGCCGAATATTACCGTGCGCGCGACCGTGACAACGGTGTCGGTGCCGCACTGTTGAAGTGGGTTCACTACCACCACCACCACCACTACCACTGTCGTCGCGCCGCCGAGCTCCGACTCCCGAGTGTATTGCACCGAAGAACAATTATTATTGTTAACACTATTATTTTTTTTTCCTTTTTTTTTTTTTTATTTTAGTTATTATTATTATTCTTCCACCGTCGTCTTGTTCGTGATGTTCACTGGCCACTGCACGGCTGCAGATCACACCGCGCGGTGACAACGACGATAATTTCCGACAAATATTATCGGCAGTGTTCTTTTCGACTTTTCTCTTCCGCTTCTCGTAACAATAATACTATTTAGAGGGATTCTTTCTTCCGATCCGTGTGGCTTCAATATTATCGGTACCGTGATAAGTCGGAGCGCGTGACTCGTCGCCGTCTATATATCACCGCGTTTGGTCAGTGGACGACGAGCGCCCAAGTTGAATCGTCGTTGTCGTCGTCGTCATCGGACAACAAGTGCGCTTTTCAATAATTATAAGTCGTCTTTAAAGGTTTAACTTTGATAATTCATTTTTTTACTATTTCTGTTTTTTTCTTTTTGTTTTAACTTTCGTTACGGAACTCGTGCTTCAATACCCTATTTACATTACGCTTACGTATAGTTAATCGTATATACGTAAATACTTTGTGTGCCTGTATGTATATCGTACATAATATTAAGACCACTGCAATGATGCGGACGAGAAACATCGCCGATGCCGAAATTATGCCGTCGACCAGCTGCAGGACTGCCTAAATGCGTGTGTTCAGGTACTACGTGACCCCCGAACAGCTATGAGTATCACGGTCACCACCATTAATCCCGTATCGACAATAAAAGAGATGCCTTTGTCTCGGAATCGGCCTCACATATTGCTATCCAACAACAATGGCACGTCGAGTACGTCCAATGATTCGTGTATTTCGCAGTCGGACTGTGGTAGCGATCACCTGCCGTCATTACTCAAGTACTCGCAAATTCTCGAGAAATCTAACGCTGCTGCTGTCGCCAACAAATTGGCGAAAAAGTGTTCAAAACCATCAAACCTCGAAATAATGGTTGACAAGACGTCGAGCAACATAGATTTGTATGTAGAAAACAAGGACGCTCTTTACGGCGTTGGGAAATCAGCCACCTCTTGTCTTCAGCCAATCACCAAGCACGACGATTTGAGCGGTTCACCAAATTCAAAGGTCGCGTCACTGAATAAACCGAAAAAGAAAGGCTTCACACCTGACTATGTCTGTAGTAAATACAGCAGTAGTTTGAGCAAATTTGAAAAAATAGAAATATTTGGTTTCCCAGAGGTATATTTTTTTGGCA
Source organism: Aphis craccivora (assembly GCA_009835225.1). Lineage (NCBI taxonomy): Eukaryota > Metazoa > Arthropoda > Insecta > Hemiptera > Aphididae > Aphis > Aphis craccivora. Next base: position 40,852 of record VUJU01001754.1, read on the forward strand.
TAGAAGCAGACAAGAAGCAACGACCTTTCAACGGAACACAATCGTTGTTTGACAATGATCAAGGTGGATATGTATTCGTTCCTCATGACCATGTGGGTTATCGTTATGAGTTGCTCAAAGTAATTGGCAAAGGCAGTTTTGGTCAAGTAGTCAAAGCGTATGACCACAAGCTTAATGAACACGTCGCACTCAAGATTGTCAGAAATGAGAAACGGTTTTATCGACAAGCCCAAGAAGAAATCAGAATATTAGAACATTTGCGCAAACAGGATATTCACAATTTAATGAACATTATTCATATGTTTGATAGTTTTACATTCAGAAAACATATGTGTATTACTTTTGAACTCTTATCCATCAATTTATATGAACTTATCAAGAAAAACAAATATCAAGGGTTCAGTCTTCAATTAGTACGAAAATTTAGCCATTCACTACTTGTATGCCTTGATGCTTTATACCGTAACAAAATAATTCACTGTGATATGAAACCAGAAAATGTTCTCTTGAAACAGCATGGCCGAAGTGGGATCAAGGTAAATACCCTTCATGTGTTAATATATTTAATAATGTTAATTAGATATTATACCATTATTATATTTTTTGTTATTTTTTCCAATCATTATTTAAATCAATATACCTATTGAACTAATCAGTTTTAGGATTTCTCATACTTGGTGAATATTAAATATTACCGTTATTCACATTCAGTTTCTAGAAATTATATATAAAAAAAAAAACCCTAATTAATTGGTAGATTAAATTTGTTTTCCAGTTGAAAATATAGATTTAGTAAGTAATACATAATATTATAATATAGTATCTTTTTATATGATAAATAGAGGATTATTAGGTATTTTGATTTTAATTAGATATTTAAAATCATAGGTACATGTAAAATAAATGCAGAAATAAATGAATCACTGAAAAAGTTTTAATTTAAGTTATATAATCATAGAAATTTAACATTATGGCTTAGTACTACTCACTGTCCTTTGGCTTATTTATTTATAAACTATGAGTCATATACTTATACATACTTTTTATCATTATATTATAGACTATAATCATATTCAGTAATGCTAATTATTATTCATAAGTATATGTATTTTTTTTTTTGATACTTACTAGAAACATAAAGAACATAGGTATACCAAATAAATAAATTAAACAAATTAATTTTTATAACTAATAATTTAACTGTGGCAGGTAATTTTATATTACTAAACTTAAAATTACATTTTTTTATTAGTAAGTATAGTTTTATTTTAACTGGGTTTTGTAATAGGTATCTATTTTTAAAACATTAAAAATATTGAAGATAATAATATGATTTAAATTTAAAAATTCTAGGTAGTTTAGTGTACATTTTGTATTATATAACTTTATTCTATACATTTTGTATATTAAAGTACTTTACAATCAACAAATCAATGTTCTTTTATCTTTAATAGCTAAGAGTTAAGTACCTACACTTCTTATTAGGTATTATTTATTTTCTCTCTTTAACTAGTGAACAACAAATAAATACTTGTTCAACAGAACCATTAATTTTAATATTAAAAAAAATATCTATTACCTATCTAACTTAAAGTTAGGTTAATCTACGGCAAGTTAAAAGTATAATATGAAATATTATAATTTATAATTACTAGTATGTTGTAGAAAAAAAATCTAATGTATGAAACACAGTTATAAATATTATTAGTTTAATTTTCACTGCCGGTCAATTTTCTTTCAAATATTAAAGCTAACAATACAAGATTAGTTCTACCAAACTTAAATTATATTTAAATTATGCATAAGTCAGAGAAAGAAAACAAATTGTTAGCTAAAATCATCTTAAGAATTATTTTAAAATTAAATTGACAGTTATGTACTATTTATTTTGTAGGTCTTTTAACTTCTTTGGTATTTATGAAAGATAAATATATGTAATTTATACATTCAATGTAATAGAACATATAGATACTTATAGAAGTTATAACTATAATATTAGTAAGAATTAAAATTGTTCAAGTTTTTAAATAATCGAGGACTATAATATTGTAATCATTTTTTTACTAATTAATTTGTTCTTAATTTAAATGGGAAAAGTCACTTTTCATCTCTTACATAACACTTCTTAAGTAAATATTAATTATTTATAAAGTTTACTTATATTTTTGTTTATACAAAACACTAATATTTTCATATACCTATCTATTGAGTGTAATTCATGAACTTAAATAATTACATCTATTTATTACTAGTAACGCCTTATAATAGTGGGTATTTCAAATTGATTTAAAAAATTTTTTCATAATTAATGCCATCAAAATTAATTTATTACTTATTTTATGCACAAAATGTTAAAATTAAGTTACATTGAGTGTTAAAATAAAAGTTCTATCATGAATTAAGTTTTTACCTGTTTATAAGAGGAATGTCAATTTTGGATGTGTAGATCATAATTATATAATGAGTATGAGTTGGTAAATAGTACTTTATACTGTCTATTGTTTGATTTGATTATCATGGACACGATATGGTGAAAATAAATTTGGTAATAAATTTTAAAAGATGATTTGTGATTACATTGCTCAAGAATTCAGATCAAACTTGTGCAATCCCAATTGCCATTGCTATCAGTATTAGTTTGGTAATATTTTGACATTTAACACTATTCTTACACAAATACACAATTAACAATTTTAAAACCACAAAATAAAAATGTAAGATTTTTTCCTACTTGTGTTGGTCTATATGGCGATAAATAAAATATCTAACATTAATAAAAATGTGAAAAGAAAATGATCAAATTACAAAAGAGTGTAAAATGAAAAAATATTAACCGTTTTTACAAGTTGAAAAAATACCTAATGAAATAGTTAGTATAATCAATGTTTTTTTTTTCAAAACTTACTTCCCATGATTTCTTATTTTAAATCTACATAATTTATCAACTGATTATAATATATCTATTATTAATTTATTTTTATTTAAAATCTACTATCAAACATTCAAACTACATGACTTCCTGCAACTACTTATTTAAATTTGTAATTATAATCATGTACAATATATACATTTTTTCTCCCTAAAATTGTACAAACTTTCAGTAGGTACCTATAATTTTTTCTATGTAATCATTACAAAGTGTTCTATTACTATATGAGACAAATTTAAATAATAAATTTATCGTACCTAGTTACCTAGTTATTACTTTGATTTGCAAAAACTGAATTAAATTATTATTTTACTAGGTATCTACAACTTACTTGTGTATAATATTTATTTTTTTTATCTTTTCATAAAATTTAATGTTGTATATTTTAAATGTTTCATTTTAATAAATTACCATCTTTTTATACTTTTGACAATATTATTACAATATAAATTTGTTTTCAGGTCATTGATTTTGGTTCAAGCTGTTTTGAACATCAGAGGGTATATACATACATCCAAAGTCGCTTTTATCGAGCACCTGAAGTAATCCTGGGTGCAAAATATGGACTTCCAATTGATATGTGGAGCTTAGGTTGCATTCTTGTAGAACTATTTACCGGTTTCCCATTATTTCCAGGTGAAGATGAAACTGATCAATTGGCTTGTATTATTGAACTTTTAGGAATGCCACCTAAAAAGCTTTTAGATGCTTCAAAGCGTTCTAATTACTTCATAAGCTCTAGAGGGTATCCAAGGTATTGCTCTCAGACCACGTTACCTGATGGCTCAACCATTCTCAAAGGAAGTATATCGCGGAAGGGTAAAGCTCGAGGACCACCCGAATCTAAAGACTTATCAAAAGCGCTCAAAGGCTGTGATGATCCACTGTTCTTAGATTTTATTACTCAGTGTTTGGAATGGGACCCTGAGCGCCGTATCACACCTGCTATGGCGCTAAGGCACAGTTGGTTACGTCGTAGACTTCCTCGCCCACCAGCCGCTGAACATCAACATTATTCACAAGAAAGCACTCCTACTAGTTTACGAGTAAAATTATCTGAATCAAATCATCATCAAACATTGCCCATGCATTCCAGGAACTCTCAGATATCGGGTAAATTACCCCAGATCACATCTACATGTATTATGTAAGAATTATCCTTTAAAAAATATATTTTACTATGGTTGTAATTCCTGAATAAAGATGATTAAATTTAGATGAGTAGATAGATGTATTGAAGATCTAAACCTTGTGAATTATTTGTTAAAAAGGTAGGTATTTACCGATTTTAGGATCTCTAGGTCGGCATAATGTTATGTTTGTCTCAATTATATTTTAAGGTTTTATTTTTTTTTTTATACTCCAATAATTTTGAACTCAGACAAATATATGTAATTTTAGAGAAGTGTATAATTTTTTTTTTGTGTGTGTGTACAAATTTGAAATTTAGCCAATTATATTTTAAGTTCTGTAACTCGTAATAATTGTTTGATACAAAAATTGACTATTACATACTTGATTGTATTTAAATCTTAGATTATATTTATAAGTTGTATTATAAAAATATACCCCGTAAAAAACCAAATTGTTTAAAATGTAATACATTTTTATCTTTTCCTACTATTCTTTGTTTATATAAAATTTAAACTGATAAAATATATATATAAACAACAAACATTATTGTTTATGAAATGTGATCCAAATGTTAATCAAATATCAGATGTCTATCATATAAATTATAATAAATAGTTATAAAATGTATTTCCATTCACAAAATCTGTACAACTTTTGCAATACGTGTGTGTTCATTTTTTATTTTATTTTATAAAGTTTTAGAATATTTTATTGTATTAGTTTTAATTATTATTTATTAGCAGATTACTTCAAAAAATGATGTTCAATTTTGAATTTTCATTAAATTTATAATATTGAATGTGCTGAATAAAATAATAAAAAAAAAAATGTACTCAAATTGACTATTAAGATAAGTTTAAATTATCATTTTTAATTAATTTATTAATATTACTATTAATGAGTAGTTACTTATTGATGTAATATCAAATCATCATAAATCATAATGTAGTCATTTTTTAAATGATGACAATGTTTTTACTTAATCTATTTAATATGTATTTTAATCTCTTTTATATTACATGACATGTGATAAAATCTTGAGTCTACTATTCGAATTATTGGATAACTCAAAGTTGAAGTAGACAAAAAGAATACAATTATTATTTATAATTATTATTAATTCACATTGAAAACAAAAATGTCAGATTTCAAGAATTTAATCTTAATCAGTTTTGATTAGCGATTATAGTTAAGATATTACATAACATAATTAAAATTTAAGTTCATTATAGTTAAGGCTACAATAATTATAATTTTAATAAGCAAGAATTTAGAAGTTTGTCGTAAGCTTTTTGTTTCCATTATTGTATATACTTTACGTTTCTAACGACTGATATTTATGTAAATAAATACATAGATAAAATATCTTTTAAGTTCAACTGCGGTCTCAATATTTTATTTAACAACCAAAATAAATATAATTACATTTACAATTGGAATTTATTTGCCATGATTCAATGTATCCCAGTAGATCAGGGGTCAGCAACCTGCAGTCCGTATAAAAATTTTATGTGGCCCCTGATTACAATTTATAATTAGTATAAAAATATAGAATACCATATTATGTTAATTAATAAAAAAAATTAAACTGTAAATAAAATAAAGTGTATGGACCATGAACATTTTTTTTTTTTGGCCCTAGACACCAAAAAGTTTGCTGACCCTTGCAATAGATCAATAGAACCTTAGTGCTATAAGCCATTTGACTCTATATCAAATCTTTATTATTAAAATAAAACACTTTTATATTATAATAATCTGAAAACATCGAAGGAGGTATTTTGTATGGATATTTGTTGAAAAATTATGCGTTTATAACTTATTGTACATAATATCTGTTATACAACTGTGACATAAATGTTATGATTCAATGTATCATACATACTTTCTTATTTATGTAGATAAATCATTAGAATACAAAAAAATTGATTATTTATTTATTTTACATTTAACTAAATAGTTGATACTAAATGTATTAATGTACAATGTAAATTTTTTTTAAAAATCGTTAAGAAATTTGATGTGATGATGCAAACTTATGAAATTCATTTGTTTTTTTAACAAATGCAACGCTTTAATTCAATTATTATTTATATGTATGTTTATTTAAATTTTCAAGTATTAGGTAGTTATAAAAGTTGAACATTTTATGAATTTTAACAACCAAATTGTTTGCAAATTTTTTGGGTCTATGTCATATTTTTAATATTTTAAACAACTATAATTACATATTATGTCTTGTGAAGAACCATGTATTAAATTTTCAACGTATTTGATCCATTGAAAAATTTTATATTGACTTAAAAAAAAAAAATAAAGAATTGAAAATATCTGTAAATAGTTCATAAAGAGTCATAATATTTTGAATATTTTATCATGTATAATATATGAAATATGCTATTATGCTAATATGAATATTTGGTGAAAATAGTATCTAAAATTGTTAATTGTTTTTTTAGGTAGGTACACAAAAAAATAAAAAAACAATATTTTGGTTAAACACTAGGTACCTGGTTTTCTTTAATTTTATTGTTATACCAGATTTTTTTGAAAACTTGGATTTTGTTTATCTTTGATTTCTCCAACGTAGCAATCAGTTCAAACCATCCTCTTAAGTGAAAAATAGAAGTGTTTTTATTGACCCAAAAGGTGATGACTACTGATTAAGTGATGAATGATGGTAGACAGAAAAAACACATTGAAAAATATTTAAATTTATTGTTTGGCTTGGTATCTAAAATCAGGGTATAAGACTTAATTTATTTATTAATAACGCCCAATCCCTTTACAAAATAAAATAACATTAACCCATTTTACATGTCTAAATTAAATTATCGAGTTATTATTTTAGGTTCTAATCTATTGGTTTTACAATGATATTTATTTATTTATTATTATTTTTTTTGTACCTACCTTCCCCTTTTTTAGTTAGATGTTGTGGTTTCAAAGATTCATTCACAACTTTTTCTAATTACAAGTCATCTCAGACTGAGACTAAAGAGAATTGAGAAGTAATTTTTGTCTTCTAAGTATAAAATTGTTTCAATGATTAGGAAGCTATTTTCAATCAGTTTATTGGAGGAAATTTGTTTAAGTTGTTATCTGTAAAATAAAAATAGAAAAGAATACGATATTCTATTCTGTTGTGGCTTACTCAAATAGAATATTAGTCAATTATTTATTCATTTAACAAAACAAACTAAATAAATCGAATATTTTACACGGATTTATCCTAGCAAAACAGTCAAAATAATATACCTAATTTTGTTTTTCTCTAGCCAAGATATTTATTATTTGGATTCCTGAATGACGATAATATTTTTTCGGAATAACAAAATATTAAGTTTAAAACTAATGATGAGTGATGACAGTTTACGTTTACCCGGTTAACCTTTTAAACTTATAAGAGAAAAAAAATGTTTTTTGATGAATTATTAGATTTTAGGCTATTTTATTTACTTTTTTTAAGGCTATTTTATACTATACTATACTCAGGCGTGCATCTAGAATTGTATTTCAGAGGAGGCTGCTCAAAATATACATCGAGACATCGTCATGCAGTGAAGTAAAAATATTATATTTATTTTAATACTTTGGCAATATATTTTTATAACGGTATTATTAGTTATTACGATGATAAAAGTAGATAATGAAAGAATATAGGACGTACTTTTAAATGTCGGTATTTATACTGATTCACTTTTATAATTTATATTACGATTACGGCGATTACACTATAACACGTAAATTGTACTATGAAACGTAAAATATTATTTCGTTATTGGAACTAATTCGCTATATAGAATGAATGTACTAATATTTGTTATAAAGCAAACTAACCATTATTATATTGTAAATTGTAATGTTAAGAGGACGCTACACTGGTCATTTTCAGAACATTATAAACAGAAAATAGAACATTATAAATTATTCTATAAAAACTAAAAACTAAATGTGATAGCTGGTACACTCGTACATGTACAAGATAACGCGTAAATTATATGCAACACATGAATAGAAAACTAATATTTGTAGGTATTATTTACTGCATTCAGCATTGTATTTTTGATTGATATTTATTATGAATTAAGTATCGTTTAATGTAATAAATATAAATAGCGCATGTCCATGTTGAGACTTAAAATATGTCGCAATTTACGTGTAAGAATTATATATAATATATATATATGTATTATCATTGATTATAAATACTATAGATTGCTCACTCGGCGGTTTTTTCGATAGCGTACAATAAAGCTCTCGGTAGATGGCGATAAGAACCAACAATATTAATAAATTCGTATTTTATTCCAGCCACCAATACTATGATGGAACGCGGTGCGGGTATAACTGGTTTTTATCGTAGTTACTAGTTTGTCATAACGTCTACTACATTACTACTCGGACGTATTTACTAATTAATAATTTTATTTTAAATTA
>VUJU01001755.1:0-49329 GCA_009835225.1 Aphis craccivora
CCAGGACATATACCCACAGGATTTGACCTACAGCGAAATCTGTGGTGCACACTTAATAGAATACGAACCTCACACGGTAGATGTGCAGATTCCTTGCACAAATGGGGCATGAGAGACTCACCAAAATGTGATTGTGGAGCAGAGAAGCAGACCATCTATCACATAGCATTTGTATGTCCTATCCACGCCTACCAAGGTCCCAGAATCGACTGCCTCACAACCCCTCCAAAATTTATTAAATGGCTGGAGGAACTAGAACTAGATCTCTAATACCTTATCGTTACCTATTAATATTACTCATATTTTCTCTTTTTTTCACTTGTTTATTTTTATTTTATTCATCTTTTATATTATATTAATTAATTAAATTTACTGTACGTTACCATATTATAATTCTAATGCATGTAACCACAAACCATACGCTAAATAAATAAAATAGACTATAAAGTATAATATAGTCTATATTATATAAACCGTAATATATATTTAATTAAATCTAATAAATAATTTTATTTCTTTGAAGGAATACGTTTATTTAAATATATCTACTGAATAAAATAGTAAATAACAAAAAAGTTTAAAGCTAGAAAATATTAATTATTATATAATAAAAATTCTAAAAATATAGAACAATGTATCTATTTGTTTTTATATCTTTTACATCATATATGTATTTTTTATACATATAAATTTATACCTAATGAAAAAATTATATTTCCGATTGATCAAATTCCTGTTACTTTCCTTTGAGATTGTTAATGTATAGGTAACAAAACATAAATAATTATATAATAATATAATTAAAGAATTTTTAGTGTTATAATCCAAGAAAATATACATTTTTTTAATTCTCTTTTTTAATATTTAAATTTATTTTATTATGGAAATTGTATTTAAAACTAATAGGTATAATATTGTTATATAATGATTATTATTTATTAATTTATTTGGTATAATTGAATAGTTTTTTTTTTTTTTGGAAAATTTATAAATACGGTTTAAATTTAATAAGTGCAAAATTTGTAGTTTTAAATTTACCAAATAATATAAATAAATTTCTTAAAATAATACCAATCACCAATAGACCATGTCTATAACTTTAATTAACTATAAAGAGAAGAATTCTTATTATTCTTATTATTGTTAAAAATTATATTTTTAAATTCGTGTCAGATGTATATATAATATCAAAAAAACGTTTAATTTACATTCCTATAAATTGAAAAAAAATTACAAATATAATAAAATTTGTTACCACATAAAAATAAATGTTTTCATATTCCATAATTATAATTAATAGTTCATTGAATTGATAAAAAATGTAATTTAATACAATTTAAATAATAAAAAAAATTAAAAGTATTACAACCATGGTATTTTTTTTTTTTATTTAATTTTCTTTGTAAGTAAACGTATACCCGTTTCATCAAAATAATAACTTATTCCATAATTATTCTTGAATCTTGGATTGAGATGATCATACCACCCACCATTATACCAACTTATTTCAATCAACTAGAGGATTTCTTAAATAATTTAAAGAGTAGGCTTAAAACTCTATTTAACGATTTAAACATAACTATTTTTGCTAAAATATATACATATATTACTTCGTGTATTATTATATATTACTATAGTTTAATAATACATACACATCTGTAAGTATTATGTGATGGAATAAAGCTAAAGTAAAATGATTAGTCGTTGAAATGTTAAAAATTTGATCTTTTTTTTTCATTTCCGGACCTTAAATGTAATTTTATAAATTGATTATTCATTAAAATTCTTCCAATGTTTTGTCTCACGTCTATAAAATATTAGAAACATGATAAACAATAAATTAATTAATATAGGTAGGTAGGTTTTTTAAAATAGGTATATAAATTAAAAAATTTATTTTTTAATTAAACTTTCAACTTTAGAAAATGTAATAAAACTATTTTAATCAATTGAATTACTACAGGTATATTTATGTAAATATTCATATTGTATTTTATGTGTATACCTACAGTCAATTAATAAATCGTTTATTATGTTATAATGTTTTTTTAATTTTTAATTTTATTTTAATATTTCTGTTAAAGATAAATATAACATCACATAAATTGTTCATACATATTGTTTATATATCTTTGAAATAGTAAAAACCTTAATAACAAAAGTCTAAATTCTGATTATTACAATTTACCACACATTACCTTTCGTATACATATTATAAGCAATAAGTTACCTTTAATTACAAGTTATTAAATAATATATTGTCTACTACAATAGAAATTTAACATATCAACATAAATCAAAATAAAATTTTAAATACCTATCTATAAATAGCTTAAATATAGTTAAAATATTTCTTTCCACAGCTAAGAATAGTTTAGGTATGTAATTATTCATAATATTATCAATTAATTTTACTTAATTTGGTAAGTGGGTTAATTATATTAAAGTATTAACATGATACATTGTATACTTAGTTAGGTTAGGTACATAAAAATATATTATTATAATAAACGAAAAAAAGATAAATGTATTAAAATATAAAATAATATTATAGTTATTACTTATGATGTTAAGAAACTATAATGACATAATAGTACCCAATGGTCCAATGGTCAGTACCGTTGTCTATTACCCAAAACGGCCAAAACTCAAAAGTATGGTGAACATTTCTTACATTGTATAATAATGTAAATAAAACCATACAAAATATTATGTTGAATGATATTGTGTTCGTTTATAAATCATTTTCAAAATGTTTTAAATTATATTAATATACCATAATAATTAAATATAAATATTATATTATTGGTGATGATTATTGGAATATACTTATATATTAAAGAAACAAAACATTATTTTTTTTTTTTAGGAATTTCTTTAGCAATGTACTATATAGTATATAATATGCATATTGTTATTATCCATTTTTCAAAACACCCGGCACAGTAATCACATACAATTTATGCAATGCAAAGCATATTAATTCAAATTCAGGCGTCAATGAATGAAGCAATATTTCTATTAACATGATACTTATATGTATTGTTCTTTTTTTTTGATTTTGATTTTTTTTTTATATATAATTATGTTACTAGCAAGTGTCGGTTCAGCACATAACTGCCCTCAGTTGTCTTTTATACGTATTCACCAAACAACTATCGTCGTGAAATGTGCGGAGTTCCATAACAAATATATTTTAATTTTTAAATTAATTTTTTCATAAAATTATTGAAAATATATATTATGTTAAATTGTTTTTATTTGATAAATCTGATAGTTTATGGAGTATTGAAGTGTTAATTGTTATGCGTTGTATTTGAAGAAAATTTACATCAACCCAGCCATTCAACAATATTACAGGTCAGATATATATTAAATGCAAATATTCTAGGTGTGATTTATTATTGTTCGTTCGTTCGCATAGGTATAAGAATGTCGAATATCAAATCTACCAAATTAAATTTGCTGTACAAAAAAGATATGCCGTTTTGGAAAAGAAAATGCTTTATTTTATCAATATTAATATCAATTATTTTAATTGGTATATTAACATTTTTCGTGGTAAACGATATTTTTAATCAAGGTACGTCCCATAATACTTGACTTTATTATACTATTTACGAGTTGCATAAACAATCATTAAACATTTAACGAATCTATTATGATCTAATAATTCGTAAGTATGATTTAATGGCCCGTAATTGGTCTATTACATTATTTACATTATATTAATCAATGTTTCATGCAATCCGGCATATATTATACATAATACACTGACATATTATCAACGAGAATTTCAATATTTCAGGTAGGATTTTAAAGGCAGATAGTAATTTAAATGACACACCACCATCACCACTCAACGTGAGTTCTGACAAAATACCTAATGTAGGTATACGAAAAATTAGACATTATCAGACGGTTTCAGATGACGTCCACGAACAAGAAATATCTGTCACATGTGAATTAAATAACAGAATAATAAAACTTAAGAATGAAATAGAAAGGCTTTATAATAGTTTAACTCGGTTGGATACTCGGTTTAATAGAGATAGACGGGGTCTGTATGAAACAACAACAATTGTTGATTGTGTACAAATGAAAGGGAAATTCAATAAAATCTACGAGGACTTAAATCGAATATCTAAAGCATTATCAATGATTGATAACAATGGAATATGCCGTTGTAAATGTCCACTAGACACTATCACGATTGTCGACACCACAACAGAAATACCGTTTGATATAATAACATTTGCGTCAGGAAATATAAACGAACATATACCTAGTACAAGTGAAAAAACAAAATTATTAAAAAAAAACACAATCTCTAATAACAAACCTCAAAGTGTAACCAATCAGTTTAGGAGTATTTCCGATCACGAAATCATTTCTACAATTTCGGACGAAGAAAATGAATTTACAACTGTGTTATTATCGACACACGGAGATACTACTACTCAGGGAGACACCGGCGAAACTATCGATACAAAAGGAGACCTGTCACCAGAAATGTCCAATGCCGTAACTAGTTCTGTAAAACTTAAAGATGATGCACAAATAACTGTCGAACCACAAATATTATATCATACCGAAACTATGACCAACGATTATATAAACTTACAAACACTTATTACTTCTGATATGCCAACCAGTTCAACAGATACTACAGATTTAAACGAAACTGTTCAAACTACAGAGTTAAACAATGACAAAATATCTACTTCACAAGAGAAAGAGACGAATAAAGACGTTATTTTTAAATTTACAACTGAAAGTGAAGATATTTCTGAGTCAACCTCAGAAATATTAGAACTTGAAAATAATCATAGCAATATTTTTATTACAAAAAAAACTCCGGAATCGACATTTGAAAATAGAAATATTTCAAAGTTGACTTCAAGTAGATCGGAACCTGATAACAATTATAATATGGTTTATACTACAGAAAAAAATTCGCAATCTACATCTGAAAATGAAAATATTTTAGGATCGACTGCAGAAATATTAGAACTTGACAACAATTATAGTAAAACATATGTTGCAGAAACAACTTGGAAATCGACATCTGAAAATGAAAATACTTCAGGGTCGACTATAGAAATATCAGATCTTGACAACACTTATAGCAAAACATATGTTACAGAAAAAACTTCAGAATCAACATTTGAAAATGAAAATATTTCTGAATCGACTACAGAAATATTAATACTTGGCAATAATTATAGCAAAACATATATCATGGAAAAAACTTCAGAATCGACATCAAAAATTGAAAATATTTTTGAATCGATTACAGAAAAATCAAAGCCTAACGATAATAACTATAACAATTATAGTAACACTAATGTTACCGAAAGAACAGTTGATTTAATAATTGAAAACAAAAACATCACAGAATCGATTACAGAGATGTCAAATTCTAATAAAAATGAAGAAAAAACAATTGTACAGGAAAGAAATTCATCAGAAAACCGTGAAAATGATGAAAACAAACGGAAAAACGAACAAAATACTAATCAATCGACAATTATATTAGGTAACACTGGCGTAGAAAACTTAAACCACTCGGAGCTTAACAACAAAAACGATGATAAAAGTACTCTGCAGCAGCCTGAAGGGATACAACAACAATTACTACCGAAATCGTATCCAATATGCTTTTATCCAGTATCATGTTCGCCAAACGTAGTAAGTTACCAACAAAATGAACAAAATACGAATAAAAATACAATACAGTATTCGGCACAATCACTAAACACATATAAAAGAAAACCACCTGTTGCCACAGTGATTCAAAACAATTACCCAGTCTTGTTAATTTGTCGAACGGATGTAGTTTGTTCGGTTACCGATTTTGCGGGACAATCGAATAGGTTGCACTGTATGTATTCTGTGAACGCAAGCAAAAATAATGAATATACTTCTAACCAAACAATAAAAAACTACGATAACAGCACGAAAAATGCATTCGTGACAAGGGCTAAAAGCGCAAGAAACGATGATGACATTCTAACGGGTAATAAAATATAAATGATATAATTCCACCTGACGTCTTATAATATTGTGAAACAAAATATTATAATATTTTATTACATTCAAATTAATTGAATTTGTTTTTGGTCCATAGGTAATCTCGATTGTCCATTGAATACGTTCTCATGTGTAGACAATTCCGGGTGTGTGGACACCGAAAACTGGTGCGACGGCCGAATTCATTGCAATGACGCGAGTGATGAAAGCCAGTGTAATTGCAAACAACGAATAGATAAAGACAAATTATGTGACGGATATTACGACTGTCCGAGAGGAGAAGACGAATTAGGTTGTTTCGGTATGGTACAAAACACTGATTACTAACAATTAATATTGTTACCGACAAATCATATGTTCAAAAAATAAATAAATATTATATACACATAATACGCACATGTTTGTTATGTTTAGGTTGTAATAACGAAACGTTTAGTTGTGGCGATTGGGATATCATTTCACAGCGTTCCAGTTGTTTTGAAAGACAAAATCGTTGTGATTACATAAAAAATTGCCCTAACGGTCGAGATGAAGACGAATGCACTTTGCTATCTAGACACCTCGAAAATCCTAATCAAGTAAGTTTCGATGACAATTTTTTTTTTTTATAGACTACACAATATTTTGCAAAATAATTATGACTGTAGTTTTGTTTTATTTTTAACGTTTAACTACATCACTTTTTTTTTCATATTCATATTTCCCCCATCGTCATCAACTGTTGTTTTAAAACTAAAAAACTAAAAATTTTATGATTTCTATTAACAAGTTTATATTTTAAAATATATGTATTAGCAAAATTGCTTATGTATTATATTATGTATTATACATATCATTATAATTATTTTTAATTATTATTATTATTATCTAATATTGATCCAACAATTTATAAATTAAGTACTTATATACAAATTAATAATTTTAAATTTAGATTAGAGATATATATAAATAGTGATTAATGTCCATATTATGTTTTTAGCTATTTTTCTATTTGTATTGTAGCTAGATATAACCACATCAGAATAGAATATAGATATCTACATTATCATTTTCAGACAAAATATTTATTTTGATATTTTATGATAGGTAATTATTATAAATATGGATTTTAAAAAAAATTGATTCACTTTTAACCAATAAATAAATAAGATAGTTATGAAAAGATTGGTAGTACCTAGTATAATATCTAATTAGTTGTAAAACACGTCTTATAATTATAATAAATAAATAAAAATTAAAAATATTTAAAATACCTATGATTATATAGACATAATATAATATGTATATTATTTACTTTAAAAATTACTTCTGTAGTATTTAACGTTATTAAAAAAATTGTTCACGTTATGCGTATATTAGTACGTTTATACATATATTATAAGCTTTGTGATGGTATAAATTATAGATATTTTTCATTTCCTACTCGTCCGGTTATCTGTACCATAATTGGAAAGGTAATTGGTACCCGATGTGTGGTAACGATAACATTGATACATGGGCGGAAAAAGCATGTACGGTTGAGTCTGGCGAAATGTCCAAGTAAGATATATAAACACTGATCTACTATAATAGAATTTATAATTTTAATAAAAATATTTGATTTTGTAATTAGACCAAACAAAATACAGTATATAAATGATCTGACTACTTATGATGGTCCTTATATCAATATCGTTGGAAATAATCAAATTATATTATCAAACGAATGCAAGCAACAAGGAGTCTTTGTTGAATGTGAACAAGACATTTGTGGCATACGTTCTGATCTTAAATTCAATAAAAACATTGATCCTGATAGATTGAGAAGAAGCTCATATTTAGAGTCATCGGATAACATCACCTCGCGATTCGCGAGATCGAAAGACCCTAGAGTAGTAGGAGGGGTCGCCAGCAATCCTGGCGCGTGGCCGTGGCTCATTGCACTTTACCAGGACGGTATATTTCATTGTGGAGGTGTTATATTAAATGATCAATGGGTATTGACCGCAGCGCACTGCGTTAATAAGTAAGGACCAAACGTGATACCTAGGCGATAGTTATCAATTTATCATTATATTATTGTTTTGATTGTTGGAATAAATGTTTGATGCTTTGTAATATGCATATAGGTATAATAAACACTTTTATGAAATACAAGCTGGAATTTTGCGGAGATTTTCATTTTCACCAATGGAACAATCGAGAATAGTAACGCACGCAATAATCCACACTCAGTATAGTAGATCAACTATGGAAAACGATTTGGCCGTGTTAAGATTGGATCGTGGACTAGAATTTAACCGTTGGATTCGCCCAGTGTGTTTGCCTGATAATAAATTGAACTGGATTCCATTCCCGGGAACAATGTGTACTGCTGTTGGTTGGGGAGCTACGGTCGAACATGGACCAGACCGTAAGTCAAACAAAATCAAAAACACTGAAGGAATAATGTACTAATATTACTAATGTTGATTGTAATATTTCGATTTTTGTTTTAGCGGACAACATGCGAGAAGTAGAAGTACCGATTTTAGCCGAGTGTACGCATAAATCTGATATAGATGGTAAAGAAATTTGTGCCGGATATTTAAGTGGGGGCCACGACACTTGCCAAGGAGATAGTGGAGGTCCGCTTCTTTGCAGAGAGCCCAACAATCTGAATAAATGGTATGTGGCTGGCATAGTTAGTCATGGTGAAGGATGCGCCAGACCTATGGAACCCGGAGTATACACTAGAGTGGCGTTGTATATGGATTGGATTATTAAAGCTACTGGTAAGTTAAAAATAAATCAATATTAAAATAAATCGTGTTTTATGTTTGTATAATTTTTATATTTTCTTTTTCAATATCAACATTTATTTTTCCCAGTTTAATTAATTGTTTCGTTTCAGAAGAGAACAATTTGCCACTAGACCGTCCACTACAATATTGTCCAGGGATTCGATGCAACACCGGAAAACAATGTATTCCGACCAAACGTCAATGTGATAAATATGTAGATTGCATGAACGCGGAAGACGAACAAAATTGTGATTACACTGGCTCTCAGTATCATGTGGATTTATATCGGTCGAGAAATACTGATCACAGCAATTTAAAGTACAGTAAATTAAAAAGTGCTGGACAGTCATTGCGAGATGTTAATACGAATTTCACGGTCACCAATCCCAAACTGACGCCGACAACGGTACCGTTTGTTCTTACAAACTCAACGTCATTACCAAAATATGATGTCAATTCCACTCTTCAGAACAGAGAAGTCATTAAAATCGAAAATATAACCACCAATGTGGTTATCGAAGGAAAAAATATTAACAGTAATATGACGAAACTAAATGACACGGTTTTCGATGCCTTAAGACAACTTTTCGACAACCAGTTTACCGAAGAAACGTTCAGCTGTAAAAGGTAAAATAATTGGTTTCTGGAATCAAAAACTGTATCGTGACACAATGCATGGAGTAGAAAACACTAATAAAAATATTTATTGTTAATTTATTCATCAAACACGATATTTAAAACAAAACAAAATATGTTATTACGATATACTCTTTATAGGTGCCCATAAAATTATATGTGAAAATTTAAAAAATTTTTATGTAAAACATAATATTTCAATCTAAATTCTAAATACACAATAACCGCAATCTGCAGAGACGAATATTTAAAATTAAATCAAAAACCACAACCAGTCTTTTTTAATAGTACCAAATAAGCCATTAAATAATACTTGAATTATTGCGTGTATAATATTGAAATTGGTCCAACGACGTAACTTTTCAGAATAACTCAAGATGTGTTGTCTAACCACCGCTGCGACGGCACTGTGGACTGCGAGGACGGGACTGACGAAGAGTTCTGCGACTGTAAAACGAGACTGGCAAACATGTACAATTCGACGGCCATCTGCGACGGGATTGTAGATTGCAACGATGGCGCGGACGAAGCCGATTGCATTACGCCCAAATGCAAACCCGACGAGACTACTTGCGGCTGGCCTAAAAAATGCATAAAAAAAAACGCTTGGTGCGACGGGCACGTAAACTGCGTCGACGGTAGTGACGAGAAATACTGCGGTAACTCTATAATCAAATTGAACAAATTATAAACGCCCAATATTATCACTTATCGTACTAATGTTGTCTGCCCGTTTTTATTTTCAGTGGCGATCACGAACGGCACTACAGCTGTGACATCGGACGCAACCGGACGACCGACGTTACGACAATCTGGCATGGTGGCTGTGAACCGCAACGGTGTCTGGAGGGTGAGGTGCATGCGTGATGATGATGCGGTTGTTAAGATCGCACACGAAACGTGTTCGAGCCTAGGCTACTCGTACGTACTACACATTCTAAATTTAAATGTTCATCGTTTATTTAATATAATAAAAAGAGTTAGGCTCGGGCATTGGAACCGAACCGAAAATAATCAATCGTTACCTATAATAAAATCGAAACCTTGTTTAAAATAAAATCAATTATTCTTCGTTAATATTTTTTGTTTGTGCACTTAATATATAATATATGTACATACGTATATGTATACCACCTTCGTAGGCAAGAGGGGTGTTTACTGTTTTGGGTGTTCAAACACTCCCCGAAATTAAAGATAAAACAATTTTAAAATAAATATAAATATTTTGAACTAAACCTCAAATTAGTAAAAAATATATAAAAAAAAAAAAACTTTTATATTTTTATAATTTTACAGATACAAGAACAAGAATTTGCACATAGATAATTTATTTTTAAAAATATTGATAGAAACATTAATTTAAAAAAAAAATCAAAAATATCTCATAACTATAAACACCACTAAGTTTGAAAAAAATGTAAAGTAATATCAATTAATAAAAATTATAATACGAAAAAAATGTTAAGTGTCTGAATATATTTGTTTTAGAATTATAAGAAAAAACAAAAATTATTTGAGGAGTAATACTTATTTTACAAGTGAATACAAAATGTCATAAAAAATTTGAACTTCCAACAGTCATAAAAAATTAATTTGATTTTCCAGTAGAAATTTTATTTTCAATGTAGATAGTAAAAAAATTAATGAACCTTGTATTATTATTTTTATTATTTATTAGAATATTCAACAATCTGTACATAGTTAATACAATAGGCCGAAGAAATAAAAAAATATTTTTTGTAATGTGTTTGCTTGATGGAAAAGACCATCCAACAACGGCACTTCAGTAACCTTGTATTACATTTCCAAGTCTTAGGTATAAACAGAATATTTTTTATGGATTTCAAACTATAAAATAATTTAAATTTTTTTATATTTTATCAAAACTCTAATTACTTAAAATATAAAAGTACAAATTTTCTATATTTTTCAATTTGGAACATGAACAATTTATTAGAAATCTTGTATTAAATTTTTAAGTATTTTTATTTTTTACCCATTTACCATTTTTTTTATCAGCATGTGTTAATAAAAAACTAAGAAAATCGAAAATTTAATTTTTATAAATAACTCAAAAAGAGTCCAATCTTGTACACATACACAAAAAAACACACATCGTCGTAAAATACATTCATCGCTCTACTTAAAATCTAAAATGATGAATTGTATAGTATTTCAATTTTTAATTCATTGAAATAGTTACTTCTGGTATACGAATTTATGAAACAGTAATTGAAATAGAATATCTTGTTTTAAGTCAAAACCTATATAAAAGTTATAAAACCACTATAAAGTTACATTTCCTATTTAAATGCGCAAATCCATTAATAAAATAATCATAGTTCTAATATAGGCCTAAAAACTAATTTTGATGGTTTACCAGCTATACTTGATACTATGATTTTTTTTTATTGTTGCGTTAAACTCGATTTAATTCTAAAGCACATAATTAATTGTTATTGTTATCATCCTCAGACAATCAGAATATTATGACAAGAAAATGTCGTGGAACTGTGCTCTACCCTTGAAAAAAAACAAGGTGAAGTTCACCGACTTGTGTCAAGGGCTCTACGTAGTGTGTAGCGGCAGGAAGACGGTGGAAGAGAAACGGTACCATTGGCACGCCGACGTTTTAGTGGACGGTACGCTCGTTCAGTCCGGAGTGTTGCTGAAGGACTCGTGGGTGCTTGTCAAAAGAACCGGTTTAAAGTGAGCGCACAAAAAACGACCGACAGAAATGATTTCGGAATTATAATCTCTTATTTTTGTTGTTTTTTTTTTTTTTTTTTTAAATATTTTTCAAGATTAAACAAAGCGTACGTGACGGCAGTGTTGGGTGGTAGCGCGCATTCAATCGCCTGGATCAAGTCGCCTTACGAACAAATCGCCCGGATCGATGGGATCAGAAAAGTTCCGGGCACAGATTTCGATTTGCTTCATTTGGCTAGTCCGGCGACTTTGAGCAGAGGCGTAACGCCATTGGAAGTGCTACCGTTTCAACCGTCTCCTCGGCCGAACGACACTTGTTATGCGATCGGCTACACGAACAACCGGCACAACAATAAAACCGAAGTTGCGTTCCTTCGACCGGATACCGGACTGTGCGACGACCCTAACACGTTATGCTTTACTGTGTCACAAATACCCCGATCGTGTTCAGTAAGTGTACACAATTATTGATCATAATATTGAGTTTATAAATTACGAGTATCAGAGCATGATGTGAATAAATAATATGTTACACTGTAAAAGACAGGAATATTGAGCTCACAATAGACTTAAAAATACGTATATTGGTATCTAATAATTAGTTTTTCTCACTTTAATGTTAGAAAACGAAAAAAAAATCTATACATTTATAAATCGACGAATGTAATAGAACAAAAGAAGCTAAAATTAGATTTTAAGTATACCAAAAAATATATTATAATTTATAAACTAAATTATAAGTGATTTACGTGGTTTCAGAATGAAAATAATATGTCTCACGTGGTCGCGGTCATCTGTCAGTCAAATTTCGGTTTGTTTTTGGCTGCACCGTCAATTCAGCACGAAATGAACCTATGCGATCGAAACGCGCGAGTCCGGCTACCAATGGCTGATAATCTAATGAACGAAATCGCAGTCATTACTGGTAAACATTATAATATACATCATATAAATCTATTATACATATAGCTACCCAATATCACCCTTAATAGATAAAATACGGACAAGACTTTTCAGTTTACAAATAATTGAAACAATACTATGCATATTATATGGGTACATGTAACTAAGTATGCATACTTGTATTATATAGGTAGGGCATGTATCTGGAAGGTTTAAACAATTTTGCAATGAAATTATATATTTATTTTAAACATTACATCAAATCATCGAAATACACACTTTACATCATGTTATGTTATATTGGTAGATTATTTTTCATTTGTGACCTAATTGACTCAAACCGAACTTAACTTGATACCGCGATTATTTTTATCACATGACAATTATATTATGATATATTGATATATTATGTTCGTTATAATTGTTACGTACATACATTTCTTGTGTTCTGTAGATGAAAGCATAAAAACGACACCCGCCCCCCTTTGTGGAGGAAAACGCTGTGAGCTTGGCGAATGCGTTCCATGGGAAAGAGTGTGTGACGGAATACCGGATTGTCGTGACGAACAAGACGAGACAATCAAAATGTGCAAAGAACGTTCAGAGAAATGCAAGACCAACGACACTCTATGCAGTAATTTATTATACTTTAAATAAATTATAATAATTCAATATTTATAGTGATGGATCCTGTACGACGGAGCTGCTAATAGGAAAATACACAAACTAAAATTCTTCTTACTTGATTATCGTGTTTTATTATAACTTGGTAATTTATTACCTAGTAATTTGTTAGTAAAGTGACTTATGGCTTTATAATTCTAATTTCTACTAAAAAAAAAAAGTTTCATTATAATATTATAAATTTTGTTGTATATAATAATACAAATACAGATATTAGACGTCTTATTGGTGGTTTTTAGTAAAAACCACGTTACGCAAATCTGGTACAACTACTTGTGGAGCAATATCTTAAAAATAAGAAACTTATTGTGAAAATATAATATAACAAATATTTTGAAAGGCGAAAAAACTTTATTTTTAAATATTAATTAACAAAAAGTTACTACTTTACATTACAGTATTAGATGGCTGTAAATTTTTAAAAACTACTCGTAGATTTCTTATAAAAACAAAAAGGAATAATATACCTAACAGTTATGTATAAAGAATAAAAATACTAAGTATATTAAAAATTGTTTTTATTAATAATACCTACTCTTCGTATTTTCGTGACGTCAAACCGAATGATTTTGATTTCGACTTTAAGTCAAACAAACTGTATAGTTATTGGATTCTAGAGTTTATTCAACGATTTATTATAAAAGAACTGGCTAGGTTATCGAGAAATATATTAATAATTATACTGATAATTTTAGATGTTTAATAATATAAAAACTAATAATGACACTTAAATATCGATTAAATGTATATACTTACCACCATCCATACTACAACAATGCACGATAATATGTAAAGTACATTAATTATTCCATATAATAGTATGCAACGTGGGCAGTTTTCGTTGCAACAATGGCAAATGTGTGGAGAAAACTGCATTTTGCGATGGGATCGACAACTGCGGCGACGGAACCGATGAACCAAAGACATGTCAGAAAAACACGTGCGTGGACTATCTAAAGCTCACGGCCCCGGAAAGATTATGTGACGGACGTTGGGACTGCTTAGACAAGACGGACGAAGAGTTCGCGAACTGTCCTGGTTACTGTAATAAAACGAACGTTTATCACTGTCAATCGTAAGTAATATAAAATATACAAACATAAAACAAGCGTATCAGTGTAATATATGTACGATACAACAAATGTAATACACTTTTATGTATGTATTATTGTATACATAAATAATTTAACGAAAAATAATGTTTTATACGCATTTTATCTGTCCGTAGATCGAACAAATGTATATCGTCGGAACTCGTGTGCGACGGCGAAGAAGATTGTCCTGAATCGGACGACGAAGCGGAATGCATTGGATTAATCACTCCAGCTGGAAAAAAGTATGACATACCATTTATCGTTGCGTCATATTGATTATTATTATATCGCAATTTATTAAAATGATTATAATTTACATTTTACCCTCGTTTATAAAAACAAAATTAATATAAAATAACAGCTTATAATTATTGAAGTCTTTGAAATCCGTATAAAACATTAATAATTTTACAAGCTATAAATTAATGATAATTAAATAAGAATTTGTGAAATGTAAAACCGGGCACAGACGAGTAGACGAACGGTCCACATCGAAGAAAAGCCGCATGGCAAATGATGCCTTCCTCTGGGCCCAGCTTAATATATTACATAGAAACAGATATTATATACCTATAGTATAAGATAATCAAATTCTTTATATTTCTATAGTAAATATTATTCTCTATTTATCGTATTCAAAGCGTTTAATCTAAAAATCAGTTAATAATATAAATTATTACAAGTACAATACCTACTTCATAAATTTTCATATATATATACAGGATGTAACAGATAGAATTGACTTTTAGAAGAACTTTTGTTCTTATTAATATTTTTAAATTTTTTTTTTTTTTTATTTGTTATTAAGAGACACTTGCGCTACACGTACAATATAAAAAAATTGTTTTTTATTTTTTAATAGTAAAAATAAAAAAATTTAAATTTGATTAAATTTTTATTGGAAAAATTCAAAATAGCCAATTTGTAAATTTAATTAAAAGAAAAATTTTGATGGTAAAAATATTTATCTAAATCAATTAGTTTATTTTTTAGAATTTTTTAAAATATCAATATTTTTTTGCATAAATTAATTTGGAGCGTTGTAACTTCTTTCAAAATATTATTTTTGGAAATTTCCTAAAATGAGTATTCTTCTTAAATTATTTATTAAATATATAATTTTCACAATTTTTGTTGTATGTTTATTAATTAGCATCATTTTTTTTTTTTTAGTCAATTTTATCTGATACACCCTGTATATATATTATATACTACTAAATATTAGCCTATCAGTTAACGATAGATTTTCTTCACTGTTGCTGAAATACTTATTATATAATTTTATAATAGTTTTAACAGCTGTTGGAATTAGGTATACAACAATATTATTGGATAATTAATGTCTATATAATATAAAACTACAGTGTTAAAAATTTAAAATCTTCATCTGCACAAAACTGTTTGTTCACAAATTCCGAAAGTGTCGGAGTCGGTCGTTATATAATGATATAGCAACCATAGGTGTGATGAATTTTTACAGAGATTCTATAGTCTAATTCGTATTCCACCCAACCCCTTATACGCGCAAAACCTAACAAAAGCTTATAACGTTCACTTTTACTATAAATATGGCTAAATATTATGTTTCGCTTTTGCAGAAACGAAGGTGTGCTGGCGGTAAGGTCGTACGGACACTGGCACGAGCAGTGCATAACCGAAGACTACACGGACGTCGATTACCATTCGCTGTGCAGAGGACTGGGATTCAGACATGCGGTAGGCATCAAAAAGGCGGACGGCGCCAGTGTGGATTTCGAGAACTTCATGGTCGTTCAGCTGAACGCAGGCACGGACGTCACCATCCGGTCGGCGACCAAAGACATCTTACAGCGGCGAACGGACCGCGTGTGCACCGCCACGTACGTAGTGTGTTCTAGCATGTAGCTATAATTGGACGTCACGACGTTTAAACAGCTCAGCTAAGACGATAAGAATATAAAATATTTAGTGTAATGACATTTTTTATATTATTATTATCTAAGATTAGTAATATTTATTTACTTATATTTATTTTATTTTATAAGTGTTTAACAAACATATTTATTAATTATATTATGACCGCATTGCTTGTTATCTGGTTAAAAAAATAATAATAAATAACGTGTTTTATTTAAACGTGAAATTTTTCGATTCAGTACCTGGCCATACCATAAACAAAAGTCGATTTTAAAAAATTCCCTTTTTCACGTCATATTTTTGTGGTTTTAGGACTATAGTAAGTAGTAATATACACATCATGTAGAATAAATACTGAATAAATTCATCACTCCGTTCAGAATTTAAAATCACTAAGGGGCATGAGTGCATGACCCTTTTTTTAGGAGTAATATTTAGGCATTTCATATAGCATATTTCATATTTTAAGCTGTGTAATTCGTAAATTTTGACAATTTCGTTATAGCGTTCTTGTGCCACAGGGCACCAACAGCTCGCTGCCCTAATGTCGACCACAGGTACGTATTTCATTCCAAAAAGTATCATCCCTTTAAATTTTTTCGAATAAAAATCCAATAATATATTATTATGTATATAAATTAATTAATAAATAACTTTTATACCTTTAAGTGTCCAAATACAAAAATAACAATACATTCTACGAGCTGCAGTGTGAAATTATCCCTGCACTTGATATTATTATAGTAGTTATTATTTGTTATTTTCATATGCAATTTGTCATCTATTACTCGTATATTACAACTTTTAATTTTAGATTCTGAGCGGAGTGATGAATGTATTGATTTTACAATGTTGTGTGTTTTTTTTTTTTTTGTGTGTGTGTCTGTGTACACTATAGAAAGTGCCGAAATAATGCTTCAATTTCAAACTTTGGGGGTGGTTTCCGATAGCAAAATGAATCTAGTTGGTGCATTGGGAAGATCATTTTTTGAATTTCTGAATAGTTTTCAAAAGCGCCGGGAAAAACCAAAAAAAATTAAGGAAAAACGGGAATTTTTACGCAAAACCAGTTTTCGACCAAATCGATTTTTTTATATGATTGTAATTCAAAAACTAATCACTGTAAATACTTGAAATTTTCACCAAATGTTTATGTTAGTATTATCTATATACAGTTAAATTTTTGACTTTTTTTGAGTTATTTATAGATCATAGACATTTTCGATTTTTTTGAGAGTTTTTTTTTTTGACGTGTCGATAAAAAAAAATTGAACGGCCAAAAAGTTTTGAAAATTTAATACAAGGTTCTTTATGAGTTGTTCTTATTTTAGCTAAAAAAAATTAAAAATCGTTTGTCACAATTTTTTTTTATAAGCGTATATAGTTCAAATTTTTACGAAATCTGTCGAAAACGCGAAAATTTGCAAGTAATTTTTAAGTTGAAAAATCATAAAAATTTTTGTGTTTATAACTAAGGATTAAAAATACAACTGTAAGTTTTCCATAAGTTTTTCTTCGAGTAGCTTTAAAGAAAACTCGTAACATCATGAAAGGAAAAATTTTAAGTGCGTTTGAATTTTAAATTTTTAGGAAATAGCGTAACGATAACGATTTATCCTCAAACAATTTTAAATATTTGTTATTATTCAAAAAGTATAAGCCGTAGATACTTGAAAATTTTACCAGTTATTAAGATTCGCGTTTTCTTTATGTGATTTAAATTTCAAAATATTTTGACTTTTTTTGAGCAACAAAAACTTTTTGACAACTGAAATTTTCAATTTTTCTGAAAATTTTTTTTTGAAGTGTCGATAAAATTTTTTTGGCCCTATAAAAATACCTGAAAATGTAATACAAAGTTTCTCATAAGTTATTCTTATAGTGATTAAAAAATTATAAGAATACTAAATATTTTTTTATTAGCATTTGAAGTTCAAATATTGACAATAATTTGTCAAAATCATGAATACTTGCAAATTATTTTGTAGGTATAATTCATAAAAATGTTTGTATAAGTAGCTAAGAGTTGAAAATTTAATACAAGATTTTTCATAAGTTTAGCTTACATTAATTATAAAAGAACTTAATTCTGGTATATTCAGGCCATTAAAATATATAAACCACCTTATTTTTCACCAACCACTGAAAATTATATTCTAGGCTGACAAATCATCTCCGTTCAGACTCGTTTTTCGTATGCAAATATGCAATGATACTGTTCGCACCACGCGAAGTCGTATTCCTTCGGTAATATTAATTTCTCTATTAAGTATACATATATGTGTATTGTTCGGTACGGGGCCGTTGGCCAAAATACGTCGCACAACAGCACGAGATTCGGAATACAGTCGGTCGGCACTCTGTCTGGTCGATCGTCGCGAATAACGTCGCTGCAACGGGCACGTTTGACGTCGGGAGGCGTACAGATGAGCTACTAACCTTCCGACGACTGTAAGGGGCCGGATCTATGTATTGTGTCATAAACGTTCATTACCACCAATAATGGCATAAGGGCTCACGGTGAACAAAGACGAAGCGTTCGGCAACCCGCTCGCTCTGCACCGGAGGAGCCCGGGTTTGCATGCTGGTTACGGTGCCGTAATAAACGAACGGCCGGTCCCGTGTTCTGTGACGGAACCGGGAAGCGCCTTCGAGCTATAACGAATCGCAGGCCAAGATTTACGTATCTTTAGGCGCCAACGAATCGCAGCCCATGGAGCGCGTGGTTTCAAGCGCTTAAGCGAATCACAGGCCACGGTGGACGTGGCTACGACTGCAATAATCAATCGTAAGACAAGCGCGGGCGGCTGCGGAGATTACACGACGCCGCGCCGCCTATAAATATCAGTGCGGAGCACAAAATCGGTCAGTATTCAGTCCTACCTTACCGTAGCAAGACCCACCCATGGCAGACTTGCGCAGTTTGGACGTTTTTGCCTACATAATCTTACTGTAGCGAGACCCACCAAGGGCAGACTTGCGCAGTTTTGTTATACGGTAAAAACAACAAAACATCAACTAAGAAAATTCCACAAGTGAACAAATACAGTCCACTGTCAAGGCACACTACAAAACAGATACCTATCATAATTTAACACTCTTATAATAATATACAATAAAGATCCATACGGCACGCCTAATATACAGCAGAGCGGTACCCACTTACCCACTTTTTTTACTTCTTATTTATCCCTTCTTCTGACATTTTTTTTTTTTTACTAATTTTTATATCACTGTAAATCCTTAATTAAATATTAATAACTGCTGTTTTAATAAAATATACTTTATTGCGATCAAGGATTGTTAAAAAAGGTAATTTGTAGAAGCCATGTTATAATTTTTTTAAGAATTTTGAATAAATTGCGGTGTTTAATTTCTAATGATAGTTTCTTTTGAATTTTAAACAAGTTATACTTGTCATATAATTTATAATAGCTTATAGTATATAACCTTATGGTATTAATAACCTTAGTAGAGCGCTGAGTGATCTCAGGATTTTATTAGTACCGTACATTGGTCACTCATGAAATTATGACGAAAACAAACAAACATTTATAAAATATTTTATCAATGCTCCATCATATTGATCATACAGTATACACTGTGCATACATAAATATTGACTGATTTTAAATATTTACTACCTAACCACATGCATTTGAAGCGAATCGCCCCAAAACGGTGACTTGAGGTTAACTTCAAAACAGTTCATTAATCTAAGTAAACCACAATTTTCATTAAGGTCTATTCCACATAATACAGACACCGAGCATGACAGACACGTAACGTGGACGACACAATGATATTATAAATATTAAAGTTGATGTATGTGTGTTAATAATTATCATAATTTATGAATTGTTATTGTAATTATTAATGTATAGAAATTGTTGTTTTTTCAAACGAATATTAATACAAACGTGTAAATTATTATGATAATGAACACAACATTATGTACCTATTTCGTATAATTAACATCACGTTTTTGATAAGAAACGTGAAATCTTTATTCGTTACCATGTAAAGCCTAAAATGTAATGATCAAGTCCTCCAGCAAGTCGCATATAAATAATATGGGTAAACGAACCCATACCGTTAGACCTATAATCAAACCTTTTGCCCAGTAAATATAGTAACCCATTTTTGTCGGGATCTTTTATGTCAGACGTGTAACAGCCAGTAGTCACATCCGCCGCTTACATAGACGCGTTTCCGGTTTACATCAATCATTGTACACGTTAGTGCAGTGGTCTTCAACCGGTGGGTCGCGACCCATTTTTGGGTCGCGTAAGCTTTAAAATTGGGTCGCGATAAGTCTTCTTTTTAAAATAAAAATAAAATTTTTAAAATTATAAAAGGTAAAAAAATAATTTTTTAATAATTACATTTAGAAATTTAATAAATGAAAATACAGTTTAAAAATAGTAGTGTATGTTGTGTATATGATTTTTTATAAAGCTTCCGTGGGTCGCGAAAAATGTAGGCCTAAAAATGTGGGTCACAAGTCCAAAAAGGTTGAAGACCACTGCGTTAGTGCATAAAAATTAAATATATTTTATTTTTGATAATAAAATTAAACACATATTAAATAAGAAAAATTCAAATAATGAAATTTTAAGATAGAATAGTTGTAATTTTAGTCAGTATTCTACCTGAGACTATAAAGAACGGTCAGTTTAACTTATAGAAGTGTGACCGTCACGCGCCTGCAGATGACAAATTTCCTACAGGGCTCTTTTACGACCGCTTCCTCGCGTGAAATATGTATATAATATACATACAACATTCATAAAAAAAAGTAGTAAAACTTTAAGAGCCCCTGGTTTTCACGAAAATAGCCACTAGGTGAGTCACAATCACACTTCTAGTTTCTATATATATATCTAGTCTCTGGTAGAATACTGACTAATATTACAACTATTCGATCTTCAAATTTCCTTATTCATTAATTTTTTATTTAATGTAGGTAGGTTTAATTTTACTGTAAAAATATATATATATATATTTAATTTTTATATACATTTTTGTCAAACGTTGGGTGTAATAATTGTTGTTGTAACCTGTAACTTAAATCGTATTTACAAACTACTACCTATTATAATATATTATATATTTATAATATATAATAGTATATTAGACATGAATATTTAAGTTACAACAGCAATTACACAGAACGTTGGTTCATACAAATTAAATATATTTTAAACAATAAAATTTAACATGATGTACTAAATAGAAAAATAAAAATAATGAAATTTTAAGACAGAATAGTTGTAATATTTTTCTACTTACAGCAAATTTCCCAGAACCCAATGAGCCCGTGTACTGATTTACAGTTTACCTATGGCGACGTGGCTGTTAAAATAATTATTATAAAAGAACTTAAATTCTGGTATATTCAGGGCATTAAAACATAAACCACATTTTTCACCAACCATTCGAAATTATATTCTAGGGCCTAAGCTGACAAATCATCTCCATTCAGAATCGTTTTTCGTATACAATGATACCTATCATTGGATTCAATTTTAACACTCCTATATATATAATAATGATCCATATGGCACCTAATGTACAGCAGACCGGTACCCACTCACCCACTTTTTAGGCTTGAATATTGGTTGATATATTAAATCGATCAAAAAAATCTCTTTGAACTTCGAAGAGGCATAGTTTAATATCTCTCCTTTTAACAGAATTAATCACATTGCTTCTAAGTAAATTATTGAAGGAGCTGTAACTAATAGAGAGAATGATAGTTCAAACTGCGTAAAAACATTTTGTCTATATCACACGTGTGTAAGACGGAGACAACACATGCGGGTACGACGTCCTCAGTTAACACTGGCTAGACGATAATGTGGAGTGTACTTTCGGTTATTCACTAATACGGTATACTTTCTAATAAACGACGTATATTCCACAGACCCACCACTAATGTAAGGTAAATGTAATATTACCCAATTTTGTGTTTCAAAAGTTTTTTGAAAAAGTTTTTGCGTAAATCGATGCCTTCAGTGCAAACTTGACCACGGCTGATTATCCCACATCGTGACGTATTTGAGTGTTATTAGTCACTACTCACTAATGTCAATAAGAATCAATTTAATAAGGGGGCTGAAATAGATCGAACAAGCATTTAAAACAACCAAAATGCCAAACAAAAGTGTGAAGCTTGTGTTGATGAATTTTAATTTAGAAAACAGATTTCAATTTATTTGTGTTATAGTCTTTTAGGTTTCGATCGAGACGATTTTTGATATTTGAAAAATACATACCCGAAATGTCATGTAATATGAAATGCCTAAATACTACTCCTTAAAACATGATATGCTTCAGCTCCCTTAACGAATTACAATATTAAATTAAATTAATTGACTAGTTGTTACTTTTTTTTTAAAAAATTAACTTTTAGCTTGAACGAGTTAACGAAAAAAAATATGAGTAATTTCTAACTTAACTTGAGTAAAAAAAAAAATCGTTAACTTACCCAGCATTGCTTAAAATTATTAGATTTTATGGTTTGTATAGTACCTATCTAAATTTAGAAGATAATCAAGATTTTAATTGTTCAATAGAATGATAAACATAAACTAGATGTATAGAAATAATAACATTTTTAGTTTCTAAGCAGAACTCAGATAATACATACTTCATAGTTTCATACATCTTTTGATGAATATATTTTAATTACTCCAAGATTGGTCTCATAAAAACAGGTTTCAAATTCTCTGTTTGTAAATGTCAATGTATTACCTTTGGTACTTATCCTAAAACAAGCATCCAATTATACATAGCCATTTGTGAAACACTCCGTTAATTTGAAATAACATTTGACATCAAACTCAAATGGATCCCACATGAGGAAATCCATATATCGATAGAAACTTTCAGAACCAGCCCCACTGGCCACAAACAGCATCCTAACTATGCTGTAGAACTCCACCTTAATTTACACAGAGAAAAATACCTTTTAAATTACGGTATAAAAAGGAAAACCACTCCTGACCACATAGGATATAACAAACCTCTTCAATAACAAAACCACAAATAAAACAATTTCAACAACCTAACCCCATATTATCCATACATGACACATTCTTCCAACTGTGCAATAAACTCAACGTCCACTCATTAGTAATAAACAAAATCACATACCCAAACAATTCTACTTGGCTTTGGCAAATCAAAGTTAATACTGAGCTTCTACTTCAAAGCAAACACTACACAAATCCAAATATTATCATCTCACAATTCAATGAAATTATCCAAGAAAAATATTCACACTTCACAAAAATGTATACTGGTGCATCTAAATCGGCACAAAGTGTTGGCCTTTGTAATCTTCCAAGACAATATCACACTCCTACACAAACTCCCGCCTGAAACCTGTATATTCTCAGCTAAAACCCAAGCCATCTATGAAGCAATTATATTAGTCAAAACAATCACCTCAAATCACATTCTAATTTTAAGTGACTCACTTAGTGCTCTACTAGCTCTTCAAACAAAATTACGCAAAGTATATAAAAAAATATTAAAATCAACCAAAAAAAAAACATCAAATTTATGTGGGTACCATCACATGTTGGCATAACTGGCAACGAAATGGCTAACAAGGCACCTTCTTCCACCCATTTGTGATGAATGTCATACAGACCTTTCAGTTCATAACATCATCCAAGTTTGCACGAAGTACCGGAACATAAGAAACAACCTCGCTATACCACCGAATATGGAAAAAGCTTTAAACAAAAATAATACCAGTAAAATTATTACATTTCTAACCAAAATTAATTTCATAAACATCGCAAAAATCTTTTTCCTTAGTCTAAGTCACTTTGTAATTTGTTATTGGTTTTTTTTTAATTTATAATTTATATTATCTAAATTATGTTAGGCTAATAACCTATAATGTTGAAGCCTTATGCCCTTATTTCTAATAAAAATATATATATATATATATATATATACTTATTATAATTTTTATAAAATGTTGATTGTTCCAAATGTAAACACTTGGGATACTTAATCTTTAACCAGTGACATAAACAAAATGTTAAGAACACCAACTTTAAAACTATCAATAGTCTTAATATATTGATTTGTAACAAATTAGAAAAGACTATTTATTTAGTAATTACTAATTAGGTATCAATTTTTATAATATTAAACATAGAATTATTAAATAATAATTACAATAAAATAAACAATAGGATCATGAAAATACAATATGTATTGTTTAATATTATGAATTTAATAATAAGTTTAAAAAGGCGTTATTACATTCTATGATATTATGCTAAACTCTTGAACCGAACATAAAAATTAATTAAGAACACAACTTAAAAAATGTACTTAGATTTAACAGACGGATTAAATTTGTTTTCATTGAGACAATTTAAAATTAAAAACATAAAAATGTCACGACATAAAAGAAGTCGTAAAGAATAGGAAAAGATAGTATTACTCCGTTATAGTTTTAACAAAGACATAATACTTTACAGTCAAATAAATTACAAAATCAATACATTTATATGCAAATAAAAAGATAAGTATCATAAGTAAAAATATTAAAACATCAAATTATACTATTCTTGGTCCTATAGAGCATAACCAACAAACATCGTTATGCCGAAGTGCCAGGTAGACCAGAAGCTTCAGCTTGTAGTTTTTCACATTTTGTCAAATGTTTTATAATCATTTCAACAGATTTTATTCCTCTGGTGCCAGGCTAAATTATAATAATATAATATATCAATAAGCTGTATTGAATTTTAAGTATATTTAAATATGAATTTGGTGGATTTAAACTTACAGCAGCAGTAAGTTTCATGAAATTTAAATATTTATCCAAAACTGCCAACATTGCAGTAAATCGACCATCTGGTAACTGCTTACCAACAAATTCTAGATATTCCTATAAATAAATTCATAGTTATTTCATTGTAATTCTTGAAAGTTTAATTAATTACCTTGTCATCCATTGTAATATAACCAAGTAAAATTGCAATATATGATGCTATCATTGTGTGTTGCATATTTTGACCTGCCTTTTCAACGACTATGAAGAAGAAAAAGTTATTTAAAAATTATAATTCTTTGTATCATGAAATTGATTATTTATAGTTGTTAATTAATAACCTAACCTAACAGAACCTTATAATACAAAATATTGATGTGCACTGTATAAATTATTAGTTTCACTAGTACAAATCATTCAATTTTAACAAGTATTATTGTACTTGTGAAGTTTTGATAGAACATGTTTTGAAATTAAAAAATGTAATTTAACTTTTTTATTATGCATAAATTTACTAAAATATAATATACAAACTTAAAATAAATTATTCAAAATATCAAACCCACAAATGAATCTAATAACCAATATTTAAACATAAATAACACTATTAATGATATTCTGTGAAAAATCATAGGAACATGATTGCAATTTCGAGTAGGTATATTTAAGACTCTGATATTTTGATTATATAAGTATGCTTGAATAGCCACCGAAATGTTTAAGATACACACATTGAAACTACACAAGAATCATTTAAAAAATACAATGAAATTCATTTAGGTACCTTAGAGCTGGCTGTATTTTCAGTATACCGGATTTTTAAAATGGTAATTACCGTTGTTACCAAAAATACCACACAGGTACCTAAATTTATTATTATTTTTACTTTTTATATAATCATAATAACAAACTTTATATCATATAATAGTATAATTAATATTATATTATTTAATAATCATAATATTATATAATATTCAATATCTTTAATTTTGTTATTTATTATTTTATTTGTAACCTAACTCCCCCTTCCCATTTTGCAGTATTACAAAATATTTTGAAACTTTTAAACAATAATGAATAATTACAAACATGATTTTTAAAATAGATGTTAAAATTAAATTTTTCTACATTGGAAACACATAAATTTACCGAAATCCGGTAATTACTGAGGTATGGTATTTTCAGTAACTACCGTAGATACCGGTAGTAACCAAATACCTGTATCAAATCAAATTTGAAAAACCACCATCCCTTAAGTACCTACAATCATTATTTCAAAAAGTATTAACTTAATTAAAAAATTATTTTTCCTTTTATTTAATGTCATAAAGTTTAAGATCTATACAATCTTTTATTAGATATTTTTAAAATTATTATTTAAATGTCAAAACAAATATTTAATATATAATAGTTAAATTTTTGCCGAATAATTCTTTAAATATTACTAACTCGTAAAAGTAATTTAAACTATACTTACGTAATGCAATTGTCTCCTCAATATATTGTGTATGTGCTTTTAATGGAGCGTCTTTAGCTGGTTTTTCTGTTTGTTTGTTCTCACCATCCAATATTTCGTCAGTCTTTTTTTCCTCAGTCTTTGCCAATTGTTCTTGTTGGAAGAACATTTTCACTAGTGCTTCGATTGCAAATGATTTCATTGCTATTAATACAATTTCAACATGTTAAAATGATTACAATATTTAATTTTTAACAATTTAACATACAGTCGTGAACAACATCACTAGTATCAGGAGCTTTAGCTTCTGCTATAAGTTTCCTATTTTCCACATTGATCTCAACTAGATTAATCAGAAATGTTAAGGTCTAGAGGAAAAAATCATTTAAAAAAATTATAAATTAATTTAGTTATGAAACTACAATAGGATTATTATATACTATGTGTCATAGTTACCAAAAACATTATGTCAAACTTTTCATCATGAGGAACATATTCTGGAACTTTGAGAAAAATATGTAAAGCTGTATCAATAACTCCATCTTTTTGTCCAATTTTTGAGCCATGAGCTAATTAGAAGTTTGTATGGAATTAATATATAAAAATATATTTGAAACTTACAAAGATATACATTTTACATTATTTGTAATAATACTTACTTATTTGATTAGAGTCATGTGACAAATTTATAAGCACTTTTAAATTGGCTGTAAGACACTCTCTTAATACTGCACCTATTGAGTCTTTATCATTTTCATCATAACTTGGATATAACGGTATCTCATAATCACACACTTTAAACATTCTAATTAATGTGTTAATCAAAATTCCATTTTCAAAATCTAATAAATACACATTATTTTCTTCATTTTGAATTGTTACCTAAATAATAAAATAAAATAGATAATAACCAGTTTATAGAATAAAATTTCCTTATATAATATAATAATACAATTAACTTATGCCTTACATTTTCAAGTATCCTCAAACAACGATCCACTTTTTTAATACGATCAATTAATGTCGGGGACCACACGTTAGTCATTGAGTCAACATGATTACAACATTGTACAACTGTACGTATTATGTGATCAAGACCTCCAAGTTGTCGCATTTCTTCTTTAAACCACTCACCAGCTCGAGCACTAGTAAGACTTAATAGTGTCTCCATAGCTAACTGTCCTACAGTGATATTATCTGTATTTAAATATTTAGCAGCTCCTTGAGATTTAATTTCTGAACATAACTGTATAACTCGTTCACGTGTTTTTTGTAATTGATGATCAGTTAGACCACAATCATCAAGGGCTTGATCATGACTTGTATCATTTTCCAATAAGTTTAACATAAGTTCAAGACAATCGCGGTCTAAATCCATATTCAGACGATCTTGACTTAAAACAAACATAACTGTAGCTGTACACATTCCCAAGCTCTAAAAATTAACAATCCATATAATTACTTGAAATATTATTAAACTAAATAAATAATATTAATACTTGATCTTTGGTAGCATCTTGTAATGCGCGAAATATTTTGGCAACTGTTCCATGTGCTTTAACATGCATTCTAAAAGCTGGAGTCATACATTTAGTGGCCAATGTTATTGCAGATAGACATCTATAATTATAAATAACATCATTAAATATAAACAATTAATAACTAATATAAGTATTAGTATACCTAGTTCCAATAGGGTTATTCGGTTGTAAAGCATCTAAAATATACTCAACATCATCATTAAACTCTTGAAATTCTCCAGACTCTTGAATCTGATGAGCTTTTTTAACATTTCTCACCACAGTATAAAACTAGAAAAATATAATGTAATTTAAAACTTTGAAATAAACATAAATACATTATATATTTTAGATGGTACAATATAATTAATTTAATTAAATATACTACATTTATACACAATATTCAACATACAATAACTGTAAATTCATATACACTAATACGTACTAACAAATCAGTAACAATGTCATTAAAGATATTTAAGATTGGTTTATTAACCAACAGAATTGATCAATTTATATTTAAATATATACCTACATTTGTAATTTATTTGTCAATTGCAGTAACTGTGTTATTTTATACAATTTAATTATATTAAGTCTTTAGTCCTCACCTAAGATTTTATGTTTAAATGATATTATTTAAATAATTTAATAAAATGTTTATTAAATTAGTTAGAACCATTTTTATTTTTTTGTGTTTTTTACAATATTTCACACATATGTGAATACAATATTCATATGTAGAGTATAATGTGTTTAACTTTAGTACAATCACCTAGTAGTTAAGGTATTATTTTTTGGGGTCAAGCAAATGATTCTCATATTCAATCTTTTAAAAATATATTAATGAGCATAATTTATTTTTATATTTCCTAGGTTGAAATAACAAATATGTTTAACCCCAATTATTATTAGACATGTCATAAGAACCTACTTATATTATTATCTTTTTATAAATGTATAAATAATATTATTAATCTTTCCCACAAACATATCAACATAAAAAGATCTATTTCAATTGAATTAATTAGAATACTTAAAATTAAAATAAATAGTTTCAAAAATTTATCTAAATGAGTTAAGACTGTACCTATATAAATCATACTCTAAACAATTAAATTTATAATTAATCAAAATATATACAATATAAATTACAATGTATAGTTTTTGAATCTTTAAAATTATTATAGAATCCAAGTTCTCTATCATAAGCTATGCTTATAGAGGAGTTGCAAACAATTTTATAGCTATAATTTAATTTTAATTGTGTATTTTATGTACTAACTAAATTTATTTTTTTAAATATATCTATAGAATTTACTAAATATTAAAATTTTGAGTGCATAAAATTTTAGTTGAAGATATATCACTATTTGTGTATTTATTATAATTTATAATTTAAAATATGCTTAGAACACATACAAATCCATAAACAAAATAAAATAATAAGTCACTTGTGGTAATTTAATCATTTAACAGTTAACTCATAATTTTAACTAATTTTTAAAATTTTAGTATAACTTTTATTAATTATTTTAATATTATAATTA
The DNA here is from genome assembly GCA_009835225.1 of Aphis craccivora. Taxonomy (NCBI): domain Eukaryota; kingdom Metazoa; phylum Arthropoda; class Insecta; order Hemiptera; family Aphididae; genus Aphis; species Aphis craccivora. Next base: position 30,046 of record VUJU01001755.1, read on the forward strand.
TACCTAAGCATACATTTTTTTGCTGTGAATATTGATAAATAATATCTACCAATTATTTTTAGCAACTAAAACATTTCAAATGGCATAACGTTTTATATTAGATATATATACAAAAATATTTTTAATGACTTCGATGTAGTTAATTCAAATAATTTAAAATTAAAATTTATACTTTTATGAATTATGACAGACATTTTTAATTTGTTAGATAATTCTAAGGGTAATTTTTGTATATTAAAATTGCATGTGTAAATGTAACTCATAAGTTATAATTATTTGATATTTATATATTTTGAAGTATTTTAAAATATATTGAATAAGAAAGAATATGAAATTAAAAGTTAAAGTTGCATACAAAAATCTAAAAAAAAAAATATTTTTCATAATGTTAAGTTGTTGTAATAATAATAAATATGTTACTTTTAAAATATCATAATTTATAATAAAACTTACTCCTTTTTCTGCCTTGTCACATTTAACACTTGTAACTGAATCAAAATCATCATCAAATACATCAGTTGGTTTTGTAATTCTCAGTAAAGGCTTTTGTTCAAAACTATTAGTAGGACTTGTGCTTGGAATTGATTCTTCTTTTTTTTCTTCATCATTTTTTTTTTCTTTATCAACCCATGAATGTTTATAAAGAAACATACCTTTCTTATTTCTTTCATTTCTAGATTTAAAAATACTTTTCTTTGCTGGTATAAATGTTTCTGGTGGGTCTACTACCATTTTATCAGTAATGTCATCATCATCTACCTTGATTGGTTCAGTTTCTATAAAAACTCCTCGATGTTTTGAAGAAGGAATTTCTGATTGGACCTTAACGTCTTCTTTTTTTTTCTCTATTTTCTTATTAGGAAGTTCTGTATCGGGGTTGAAGTGTACCTCAAGCTGTTTCAGTAAATCATCAGTAGCATCGGGTTTCTCTTCCTCATTATCTAATGGAATATCCATTTTAGGGCTAGACACAGAATCATCACTGCCTTCTAATACAGCCAACAACTTATTGCGGTCATTTTCTAATTGTTCTATTTTAGATTTATCAATATCCATATTAGTTGTTTCCGAGGTTGTTTCCTTCTCGTTTATTTCATACTTCAATTCATCATCATTCTGGTTAATAACAGTATGCTTAGATATATTAATCTTTAAAGTGGGAACTGTAAATTTAGCCCTATCTTGACGTCTTTTCTTAGGAATATCAATAATTGGAGGAGATTCTTCAGTTTCTGGCTCAGTATATGTAGTTTGTGGGTTTCGCCTCCGAAGACTTCTTGTAGTTATGGTAGGAGTAATTTGGTCATTACTTTCTGGTACTTCAATAGCTTGTAAAGGTTTTTGAATAGAATTAGGCTCATTCACTAATTGTGATTTACCCTTAAATATTCGAAGAACAATAGGAGGTTTACTTGGGTCTTTTGTGGGAGTCAATGATGTAAATGACAATTCTTTTGCTTCTGGAATTCGGTCTTCTTTTTCAGGAGAAGATTCTGGGGTTTTCTGAATAACTGTTCTAGTTTTCTTAGTCACTTCTGATCCACCATATTTTCTGTCAGATCTATTAGAATCAGCATTACGGCTTTTAAAAAACTTCTTAGGTCTTGTTGCATTCACAGTAGGTTCTGGAATAGCAATTTTAGGTGCAGGACTAGCTTCTTGATGTTGCCTTTTCTTTCCTACACTAAATCGAGATCCTGATGTTTCTTCGGTTTTTCCTAAAAAAATATTTGATAATATTTTATTTTAAATGCTTATTATTGACATTTAGGTAAAAGCATAATAAATTTCTAGTATTACCTGTATTTGTATTACCTGTGACAAAGTTAGTACTTCTAATTGAAGTAAAGGAAGTAACACCCCATTTGCCAACAGTACCTGAAGATTTGGCCGCCGTGGGCCTATTAGTGTTTTCACACAGTAACTTATCAAAATTTATGGCTGTTTGAACAACACTGTTTGGATTATTGGAATACTTTGCACGGCCATAAGACTTCATGTAAGATCTTGGACCTTTAGTAGCACTCTAATACAAAAATGAATATTAAAACTACATATACCTAATTAAAGTTAAAAATATACCTATTTAGGTAAGCAAATATATTGTATAAATTATAAAGATAATAAAAACATTAGGAACAGATAAATTTCTAACTGGATCTAACATTAAAAATGTTTTATATTGATTTAGTTTAAGACCAGAATTTATAGAAAACCTGCAATACATTTCATATGTACGTATTATATATATATATATAGGTATATACATATACCTATATATACATACATAATTAGTTAGTTTTTATTACATTTTTATTTACTGAAGTTAATTGAAGACTGGAATAAGAATTTTAATAAGTCTAAGTTACTAGGTAGTAAAATTATAAGCATACATGTACATAAATATAATATAATGTACTTAAAATAGGTTTATCTTTATAATATTCTAATGTATTATTCTGATAAAAATTATGTCCTGGTGTTAATATAGTATGAATCATCAGACTATTAAAATATAATTCCAATAAATATACAACATATTTAGTCACCAGGTAAACTTAATAATTAATAACTAATTACAAATACATAATAAGCATACATACATACATATATATATAAATTATTGACATTATTAAACTAGGTATACTTTGTACATAAGTGCAATCTTTAAGTATAGATAATATAAAATTCAAGCATTACAAAAAAATATTGAAAAATACCGTTTCTATCGGTCCCATTGAGAAGGTGTAAAATTGTTATGATAATTTGTGTAAAAACCCAATAGCACCCATCACTAAAGATGACCAATTTCGATTAATTTTCAAATTAAATTTGTTTGATAATGAAAATGTTCTGGAACAGTACAAAACCAGGCACTTGACCGCCTGTCAGTTAATTTTTAAGGGACATACTTTAATAGCATTGAAATATTATTGTAATTTAAAGGTATTTGAGAAAAATGTTTATATATTATATTTTGTTATGCAATAATTATCGTTATACCTGCATATTAAGCGTCGTAGGCGTAATCAACTACTGGATACATCTGACCAACTCCAACCGTTTTTTTTTATTTCAACGCACGGGGACCAACGACATCATATCTGCAATGGGCATCAGTCGCATTTTACAAGGCCTGGAGAATTTTAACCATACAACGAAAATTAATTTCGAAACTTCAAAAAGATAAGTGAACCGTACAGGTATGGACTCGGCGGAGTGGGTGATCTCGTATGCATTTAATAATAATAAAAAAAAATGTATATTGTAAACAAAACACACTCATACGCACGTACGCATTTACAGTATATACACACTAACGCACGCAAACAGATACACAAACGGTGCACAGGACACATACGAATATACGATGGACAGTATGAAAATAAAAAAAAAAAATACAAATTACAACAAGGCGCACGCGCAATGGCTTAAGAGTCGATAGTAGTATCGATTAATTTCATGTTCCATGGACATTTACAATCTTTCCATGATTTTTTTTTTCATAAAAGCTGCATTTAAAAAAAAACTAAATTATTCCAACTTTTAAGTTCTTTAAGTCTTGGACCGTGATAATTTTGGATGTTGACTTTATCATATTATGATATACTTGTAATCTATATATTTTGCATTTTGTTATTTTTTAATTGTTGAGCTATCTTAGCCCGTAAACTAATTCCTATATAAAAAAGAGTAAGAACCTTGATAAAAACCATGACTTCAGAATGTTTATGTGAATATTTTAATTATTAACTAGTTTAAAAGAAAAATACTAAATATCAGTATTACCTACCGTTATCATCGAATAAATTAAACTAAAATGGGCAAACCATCTGCAGCGGGTGCCGGGTAAAAACTATTTATTTTCTAACGTGTCACCAATTACGATAAAAAATAAACGAATATATGGTTACGATTTAAATATTATTTATAGACTAAAGTGGATAAACCACCCCAAAATAATTGTTTCATGGTAAATAATTTAATTTAATTTACCTATCTCTCTATCTTCAAAAATAAAGAGGTTATTATAATAACCTACTAATTACAATTAGGTAACAGCGAGTATAATATTTGCACAACACTGCAGTTTATTATTAGGTATATTCTTTACTCTATGGTAGGTACCTACCTACACATTTTCTTTTGGCTTCTCTTTAGGTACCATAAATATGGATTTTAGACGAACATTTTTTCAGTAGGTACCTACTTAAGTTGTATAACAATAATTAATAAAAGCAAATACAACAAAAATAAACACTAAACAGTTATTTGTTATTTGTCAATAAATCAATAGTTAGGTATCAACTATACATAAATTTAATTAAATTTAAATTAATTAGGTATATAAATTGTCAATTAATTTGAAAAAAAACGATTGAAAATTATACATACAAACATTTGCAATAACATATTATTTAGGTATATTATATTATATATTTTAAAAATAAATTTAAAAAAGCTTACAAAATAGTTAGTTATATATAAAAAAAATTGCCAAACAACAACCAATAATAGATACCTAAGTTAAAAACATTTAATACTTCTCCCAAGTAAGAACCTACTAATATTTTAAGTTTTTTAGGAACAAAACAAACGATATACAAACATTACTATGTATAAGCACAATTGTTATTAAGTTATGAATTTGTATTACGTGGATTAAATAATAAAACGGCAGAAATATAACAAAAAACAAGTGAAATGGAAAATGCCAAAATCTATGTAGGTAGGTACATCGTACATACAAGATGTTAATTACATAAACACTACTATGACTTCCATTTCCATTGTAACTACAGTAGAAATCGTTTATAATGACGTTCAAGGGACCAAGGGAAATAGGTCATAAATCATAATAACCGTTTGTCATTATAATAATCAAAATTATGAAAAAAATTGTAACTTCAATAGATACATACCTATAGAAAAAAAAGTAAAGATAAAAATATTTAAATGAATTAATTTTAATTTAAAGGTATACGAAAATTAAATGTTTAACATGCATTTGGGGATTTAAGACGATTTAACGAGTTTTACAACAATAGTTATCTACTATGATACTTACATTATAATAGGTATAGGTACTTATTATTTGAATCGTAATAATATTGATTATACCTACACGTCATACGAATTAGAATTTTTTGAATTATCATCATATTATTGGTGTTTTGTGCCATTATTATATTCCTCTTTATTGTAACTATTAGTACCTATTAATAGAAAGATTTGCTGAAATTTTCGGTAATCGTGGAATAGGCGCAATTTGAGTTTTAAATTTGGAGGGGGGCTAAATAATTGGCATGTATGTACTGTGTATATATATGTATTTATATATATATTCCGGAGAGATATATTTTTGGAGGGGGGGCTTAGGTTAGTAGCACTTATGAATCGCGGCTCATTAAGTTGAAATGGAAGTCATAATAGTATTTAATGCATTTATACATCGTGTATTTCTACTTTCGAACTTTCCACCTCATTAGTTCTTTAATACTTCTCCCGTTTTATTGTGTAATTCATTAATAACAATTTTACATTTTTATATTTTATCGCTTATGTTTTATTCCTAAAAAATTAAAATATTAGTATAAGCAGTTGGGAGAAGTATAATAAATGTTTTTAACTTACTTTATTGGTACCTATAGTCGCAAATCGCAGGGGGGGCTGGTTATAAATAAAAGTTATAATTAGCCCCCACCCTATTTATTAGTGCCACACAAACTATTAAAAACTCAATAATTTTGAAAATTGATTACAGTAAAATTTTTTTATCATTCATATAATTCATATTTCATCATAACGAAAAAAAGTATTTAAATTCTTACCTACTTATACAAGCCAAGTATTTTTATTTGTTCTTAAATACTTTCTGTCTGAATGGGCGTAATTAAATAAAATTATATATAGGTAATATGCCTGAAAATTTTGACAAAATTCATGAAAAAGCTATAATGGAAAAAAAACTCATATAAATTGAAATAGTATTGATACCTATTTATTTTTATTTTTTTGTTTTTTTTTTTATGACTATTGAGCAAAGAACACTTAAAAAAATAAAAAGCCAGATGAATTATCAAATTATGAAGTTGTTGATTTCGATACCTACTTTAAAAAAATAAAAATGTATAAAGTTCAAGTGCTTTGCACAATACGTTATAAATTATTTATGATAATTGAAAATAGTTTTAAAGGTCCTTACACATTAGGCGAATAGTTCGCTTATTTGAAATCGCATCGAATTTTATTCGCTAGAACTCAAAGCTTACACACTATACAATTTTACGCAGTTAAAATTCCATAAACCATAATTTTATTCGCGGAAACGTGCGCGAACATTTGCCCAGTGTGAATAGACACAAGACATAAGAAATAAGAATTTTGGAAGCATTAACATTTCATGTACCAAACTACCAAATAATTAATCATGGTCTCAATGTTTAATCTGTTATCTATCTCAATCTACCTTGAACCGTTAAAATTAGTCGGAATTTTTTTTTTTTATTATTATTATTCTGTAGTTGCAATACGCTATAGAATTTAGTATTTACCTTTCTTACAAACATTGAAAGTTGAAACATCATCTGTGGGCTGTGGCTTCTACTCTAATATCTACTTACATCTTACACAATTGGTGCCAATTATTCAAAAACTGGATTTATAATTTGAATTTAGTACTTATCTATACAGAAAGTTCTATCCAATCATAACTATTCTATTACTTTTCACTAATAACAACCATAAATATAAACAAAAAATATTCAATTTCCGTAAAATGAAACAAAATCACTTGTGAACTAACCCATAGCGTCATAGCGACTTATAGGGATTGTATAATACACAACTACAAACTCTTCCTGAATCTAAGCAACCTATTGATATAAATGTTATTGAAAACGGTCTAGCACTTTTTAAGTGTATAGAGGACAAATAAAATGTATACATAATACAGACATCATTGCTATGATACAACTTACTATACAAGAGTATTTACCATATATATTATCAAATTATTGCATGGGTATTATTCATAGTTTCATTAATTTCTCAAATATTGATAAAATTAATTATCTATAAAATATAGTTTAAACATTCTCAACATCTTTATTGAAAATTCTTTAACATATCTTTGATCAGGCATTCAGACATGCGTGAACCAATAACTATACTAAGTAATGTAATTGGTATACATAATTTATTTAAAACTCTTATAATTATTAGTTTGTAGTTCAGTTCAGTAGTTTGATAAGTATAGTATAATATTTAATATCATACCTATAACACAGAACTTAGAAATTCATTATAATGTTACGTTTAATTATCAGATTACCACTGAAATAATTAAACAAATACATTTATTACCATTGAACTATTTTTATTTTTAGTTATGTAGTCATTACAATTAGTTAAAGATGAATTTCAATATCTAACAATAAATTATTATCCATGTATACTATGTGTGGGTAATAATATGTTATCAACAAACTAAATAACTAATAGGTAATAATACTCAACTACAATTATTATTAGATGAATTTGTTACTAAAATCTATTTGTAGTTTTCTATAAATATCAGATAATTGTATAATTCATTTTGAATATCATACAATTAAAAAGTAATGCTACTAGGTTTGTAAGCTTGTAGTAACTTAAAGCCTGGAGATCCTTCTGGTTCATTTTTAAGTATATCTAATGCTTTAGATAATAATACTTTAGCTTCATCACGCATTCCTTTACTTTCAGCTTTATTATCTGTCATTCTTACAGCTGATTCTAACAATACCAAATGAAGTTCATATAATACCACTGCAGTATAAATGTTCAATCTTGTGTATAGTGGATCAATGATGTTTAGTACAAAAAACATATCTCTGCATAGTTCTACAAAATTACACTGATAACATTAATATCTTAAATGCTGAAATAATAATTTTTTTCTAGTATCCATACCAGATTTTCTTTTCAATAAATCGTCAGTTATCATTGAATGTTTGTAACCCATTGAATGACCATACATCTGTATCAATGTATGTTTTACATTAAAACATAAATAGTGATTTGAATGAACACGTTTTTCCAATTTTGAAAGAGCATTTTCTAGTGAGTTTATACTTGGATTCTAAAATAAATGAAAATATAATTATTGTTCTTACAAACAATTAATTCAATAATATGTACTTGAAGAGCTTTATCAACAACATAATTTAACTCTGTTAAGATTGCATCAATTTTATCTGAAGAAACAGTTGTTGGACATCTATCACACTCCCATTTACTGGAATCATCTAAAGGATCTATTGGAGTAAGATTTCCTTTGCAAAAATCTTTTACCTATAAAATATCCAAATGTATTAAATATTGTATTATACCTTTCAAATACTATAATATATTTAAGTTTTATACACTAATTCTAGCATATTAAAAGTAAGTACTTAGTAGACCTTAAATATAGAACTTACATTACATACAATAGTACTAAGATGAGTACCCAGTTCTGTAGCGTCGGAACATCTTTTACATTTACATTTAAAATATTTTGTTGACAAAAGGTGAGCTCTTCTTTCTCGAGTTCCCCATAAAGCATTAGTGTACATAGTATTTATATGTTCACCTCTATTATTAATTAATTGATATTTATAAATATTTCACTATTTTAGTAATTTAAATTTAAATTTAAATGTTCTTACTTGACAATTTTACGAGCAGCATAAACATAAATACGTCCATATTTATCAAATGACATGCTAGTATTTGGTAAACAATTATGTTCTAGTTTGCTAACAGTGGGATATATACCAGTTAACTCCAATCCAGCTACTTGAACATCTAACGAATTTACATCCAAAATACCACATATTTTATGGATTAGGTCTGATGAAACTTCAAATTCTCCTCCACTCAAATAATTATTTCTTAAATAATTATACACTGAATTAATCTCCCTAAAATAATATTAATATTATTGAAATATGTTACTACACAAATCATAATTTATTAAAACCTATTAATTACTACAATACTTACTCATAAATTTCTGATTCGGGGCCTCTATATTCCATATGACTCTCTAATTCCATTAGACAATTCCATTTATTTTTATCCGTGAATTGCAATAATAGGCATTTTAGAGGAGTTAAAGCATCATACATATAATCATTATTTTTGGCGATTCTCTCAGCTCCTTTTTCTAGTACATTACATTCATCTTCATGAATGTTTGGATTTATTGTTGAAATACATCCTGTGCCACAAATAGGCCACAAACACTTTTCACACAAAGATTCAACTGTAGACTTCGATCTTTTTAAATGTTGTAAGCATTTAATGCATATTGGTTCTGAAGTTGGAAACTTAGGACCTATAACTAATGGTTCTTCTTGAATTATAATGTTGGTTGGATTAATAGTACGTTTAGCAATTAGATGGCGACCTAATATAGAATCTATTTGTAACTAAAAACAATAAATAATAAATAGATTTTGTATTTAAATTGCAATAATAATTTTTAATTACCTCATAAGATACACATTCATTTTTATGTTGTTTCCAATGAGCTTTTTGATGTTTCTTTGAACAGTACACGACCAATGTGCATGCTGCACATTTACTATTAGCACTAACACCACAAACTGCACAATGACTATTAATTTCTAAATCTTTAGAATTGATTTGAATACACTTTGCCATATTTGATGTTAATACTTAATACTGTTTTATAAGAAATGTGTAACAAATATATCCCCTACCCAGCATTATAGCACTATTATCTATTTTTGAAGACACTATAAATAAACTAATCAAATGGTTCCCAAACTAGATAAATAACACTTGAAAATTGATATCATAAAAAGTATCATTTAATTTCAAATAACTTAAAATTATTTACATATACATTATTATTACTAATAAAAATAAAATAGCAAGAGTAATTAAAAATAATAATAAAACAATAACACTGTATAGAAAATATTTACATCAATTTAATCTGCATGTTCATGCTGTGCTTCAGCTTCACGCCATATATTCTTTATGTCTTCAACAAATTTTCTCCAAAATTGCATAGTTCTAACATAAACTAGCATCCAGAATATAATAACAAACCATGCTAACCAAAGAGAATAATCATAATCACGGTTTCCATATCCAGGAACAGGTTTTACAAAATCTGTTACAGAAATTTCAACCTTTTCATTTGGAGTGAGATCTATATATATATATAAAAAAACAGCCAAAACATAGTTTAAATAATTAAAAAAATTGCAATTGTTCAGAAATAAAAATAAAATAAACTAAAATTATATAAATCATTTAAAAAATATATAAATATGATATGCATAATACAAATTGTAACTAAAATAATAAGTTTTATTATTATTTTTAACATTAAGATAAATTATTTAGACATGTATTTTTAATAATAGACAACAGATAATACATTTAACAAATATAAACTATTCAACTAGGTACAATTTTTTACTCATAGATTTACATATATATTTTAATAGTTTAGGTTAAGTTAAATTTAATACCTAACTTAGTTAAATTATATGTTATGGGGGAATAAAACTATGTTTAATTAATAGTTGAAGATTACTAAGTAATTGAATATGTTTATATTAATACTCTTATTAAAACTAAAAATTATAAAAGAAAATATCTTTTAATCTCAAAATAACGTACACAAACAGAACTATTGTAATTCTAAAATAAGATATTGCCAAAACCAAAGATTTTTTAAAAATACAGTAGGTATAGATCATAATTTGATTTTAAAATTTTATAATTGTATGCACCCATTCTACGAATACAATATATTGTATCCAAAATTTAAAAAAATGTTATATTTGCCTGTAACACTATAACTAAATAAACAAAACAATATAATAAATAATAATATAATATTATTAGCCATTAACTATTCTTAATGTGTATTAAACTAGGAAAATTATTGCAGTTCAAGTTAGAATACTTAATTCTTGATCAAAAAAACATTTCAAAAATAAGTTTGATGTTAGAACATAATAAATAACACTGTAAGTACACATGGGCGTTCTTATGTGAGGGTGATATGGGGGATAGATCCTCCCAAGGTTCTTTATTTTCTTACATATTGGTAATACACTTTTTGTCTACTTTTGATATGTGTTTTCAATATTGACTAATTATAATTTTATTATTTTTTGCTATTTTTCTTTATTGTGATTATTGATTCAACCAACCATAAACAATATTATTGTTTACCACTGATAACATATAACAGGTAATTCGTTTTACAATTGATTTTTACTGTATTTTTGTAAACAATCACACCGTCAGCTATAGTAATTATACCCATTCCCAGCTAGATTAAACTTTTAAAAATACTATGCACCTTGCTGGTCTCTACGTCAACTCCAGAAAGAACATTCTCATGTTTGAAAATATTTAAAACCTATCTAAGAAACACAATGACCGAAGTAAATAATAAATTTATTACAACCATATTGAACTATTTTTCTTATATTATGATAATATTTTCTAGGACCATCTTAATGGACTAACATTGTTGACCATTCATAAAGAAGTGCCTATTGATCTAGAAAGTTCTTGACATTTTGGCTAAAAAATTGAGAAAAATCGATATTTTAATTTGAATTTAACATAAAATGAATTATTAAAGTAAATAATTTAAACTGATTCATAAAATTGACTTATAATTTAAATAAAAAGTACAATAAAAATGACTTGAAGTGATATTTGATATTATAAAATGTCATAATTTTAATATTCATTACTATAATGTGGGAGTTGTGAGGCAAAACCATTTTTTCATCCCCCTCCATTAAAATATCCTGAGAAGGCCTCTAATAGTACATAGTTAACTTAAAATTAATTTTTCCTACTTTATGATTATAATTTGATTAAAATGTTTTTATTACATTTTTAAATTACCTATATCATCAACATTACTCTAACTTTTGACCTTTCTACATTATGTGTTTATGTCCGTGATATTTGTTACCTATTTGAACCAAATTTTAGATAATAAGCTTTTGGTTTAAATAACAGTAATAATAATAATTAAGAATCATAGTAACTAAATGTTATAAGGCTGTTGGAGCTATGTTGTTTTAAAGTTTTAAACCAATTAGAAAATTATTAGTTTATTTCATTAACGTCTAACAATATCTAATTTTTTTTATAATAAGTATGTATGTATATATATGTATTAATTTTTAGCTTTTTTTTTTTAGATTATTTACTAAAAATGTTTTTTGATATTTAATTTAACTAACCTTATTATCAAAATAATTAAAAAAACAAAAATTGTATTCAATAAACAAATGTTTTAAATATTTTAAAACGATTAATTTTATTTATTACAGAATTTGTTACTAATTATTTTATAGTTATTAAATATATATCATACAACATACATTTTTATAAAATATTTTATTTTTTATTATAATTAATAAAAACCACGGTATATTATAATATATTATGTATTATTATTATAATATACCCTGATAAAAACTTAATATTTAATAATAAATAAAAATGTTCATGCATACCTGTATGTCTAATAACAAACTTCGTAAACTCATAAAGAGAATAGTCAGAACCATTGTATTTGGCAATAGGTTTTCCATTATGAAATAAAACTAATGATGGCACTCCAGTTATACCATACATTGTGTTATATCTAAAATTTAAAAAAAATGTGTAAAAATTGATAGTAAAAATTTAAATTTTGGATTTGATAATTTTAATATTAAAAACTAATATTTTTATAAATTATGTACCTTTGCTCAGATATAGCATTAAAAGCTACCATTTTAATCTGAGGAAATATTCTTGGAAGTACATTGAAGTGAGGTGCCGCTAAAGTACTGAATTGACATGATCTAGCATAAAATAACACTAATGAACAAACACCAGATTCACGACGATTAGTAACTTCAGGATCAGATTTTAAGACATATCCAAGTCGTGATGAATTAACAACCTAAAGAAAAACTAAACAATTTATTCTGCCATTTAAATTACCATTATTGACTTAAAATAATAATTAATTTGTAATTAATACTTTGATAAGTAAATTTTAATTACGATATTAAATTAATAATACTTTTACAGTAACAATTTTAATAATACTAAATACTGAATAGGAATGACAACACTCTCTTAAAAATTACAAAAATAGATATGATCATAATAATGTAATAATTCTTTAGAAAAAAAAATTAACAGTGATTTATCTTTTCTTTTTTATGTAAAAATATTTAATAATAATTTTTTTAAAAAATTTGGATTTAAATTTAAAATTCAAATATTTTCAATTTGGTTTAAGAATTCAATTAGATATTTATTTGTAAAGTATGTAAGTATTTTTTTATATGTATTTTATTAATGAATATTTGTAGCTATATTTAGTATTTTTTATCCAAGAATAGTAATAAGAGGACAAATAATAAATTAAGTTTTTATCCTTTCCCCATAAAAAAATAATAATTACAATTTTGGCTAAATGCAGTTTAAAAAGATACCTACCAACAATATTTTATGATATTTGTATACATTTTAATAATAGTATTAAATTTACAAAATATTACCTCAACAGAAATGTCTGTGTGATTTAAAGGTACAAGCGTAGTACAATTAACAATCTTCGAATTATTAGCAGTTGTAACATTAGCTAATGGTTCATTAATGGATGGTTGACTGGTATTTGTATTGTCAGTAACGATTTCAGCATAAATAACTGATGATAAAAATGTACTTAATTTAAATTCTTTTCCACCATTACTAGCAGTGCTTGTAGTTAAATATGCTTGCATAGTTGGTAAGTAATTGTGTTCTTCTTCCATTTTTTTCTAAATAATTTATTAGTAAAATTAAATGATAATTTTTAGTCTAAATCTTGAAAATGAAAATCTTACCTGAAAGCTTTTTATGGCATTACTTATAGTCAGGATATCGGTAAAATCAGTTACTTGCGGTACAGTTGTAACATTTTTTGGAGAATCTGGTTGTTCCAATGATCCAAATTTACTATCGTCAATATGTACATTTTCTTCAAACTCAGCTATAATATAATTTTAAACATTCATTAAATATAATAATATGATAACATAAAATAATCTTGTCCTACCAAGTGCTAGTCCGCAAAAGGTTAAAAATAACAAAGTACATGGAAAGTACATTGTTTTATCCTTTTTATGACACACTCAATGAGCTATCAGTATGAACTAAAATTTATGTTACTAATATTTTATTTTTTGGAATAACATCAGACGACTGAAATAAGCAATCGGCTCAAAATTAAATTTTATACTTTAATAGTTTAATACATTATTATTTTAAAGAACATTATTAAAAATTTCTAATTTTATAACAGACGTATAAAATATATTACAATATATTAAAGGTAATAAAATTATAAGATATATTGTAATATATATAAATAAAATATTATAATACTATTAATCACTGTGATTTACTGATTTATTCGGGTATTAAATAATAAATATTCCTGCTCCCTGAAGTCTATCTATCATTCTGTTTGATGCATGATTAGTGATAACTGATAACTGATAAGTGTTTCTTTCATTAAAAACCACAAATATAAAAATAGTATTAAATAGTATTTTTATACATCTGTGTTAAAAACAGATGTCTATAACATAATTCTACATGAATAATATTATTCATTGTATTCATATTTATTGTATAATATTTGACATTTGTGATAAGAAATTAGAACTGTTGAGTGTTGATAGTTGATATACAAAATTACAAAAGATCTATATATAAAGACATAAAGTATAAACTATAAACTGTCAAATACTCAAATCTAAACTGGTAGCCAATTTTTAGTTTTGTACATAGACATATATATTATGTTGATGGTTTTATGACATCGATAGATAATAAATTGAAAATTTCTTTTATCATTATCTATATAAAAATAAAAAAAGACGTAGAGACGGTATATTATTAGGTATTATTTATTTATTATATTATTATTATTTTTTTTTTTATATTATATTATTTATTTAGGTATTTTTTATTGTTACGTATTGTTCTGTGGTAGGGACCTAAGGAAAATTAATTTTTCTCATAGATGGAGTTTTTTTATATAGGTATTAGGTACTTTCATTGATTAATACCATAATAAAAGATCACTTGGTTTTTTTTTTTTATTATTCAAATATTAATTGATTACAATTTAAGCATGACCTTTAAAATATAATAAAAATTAATTATGTAAGCAAAAGGGCATACAAAAATAAATAGATTCTTGAATAAAAAAAATAATTGTAATACTTTAAACTTAATTTTTATTATTAGATTAAGTTATTATTATTTAATATACCTTCTTACTTTAAAACATTACATTTTACTTGATATAAGATTATAATATGAAAAGATGAGTTTATAGTTCTAACACCGTGACAGTGATTTACAACTAGGTATTCTTTCGTGTCTCAAATTTATTATTGACAAAATTCTAAAAATAAATACAAATGCAAAATTAACAATATTTGCTTATAATAATACAAAAATTATTATAAGCAAATAAAATAATGATGGATTATCAAAGATGATATTAATTAATATTTTATGTGCATATAATTTTAAATAGGTATTTTTTTTTTAAATTGTGACAGCTTTATTTGATAGACAATATTATGTTCTTTTATATAATTTAAAATTTTGAAAACTTACCTAATATAATAAATAATAATATTACTATTTATAAATATAAAAAAATTTTAAGTTTAAATAATGATTTCTTTTATCAAAATCACTTTTTATTTTTACATTTAAATATTTTAAAAACATATTTATCAATTTGGTGTGTGTAATAAATAGTTATGATCAAATACTATAGATGATATTCTATTTCTATAATCTATAGGTACCTGGTACCTACTCTATATTATTTGACATTTGTTACGACTAAAATTAAAAATTTTATTAGTATTATGTTATAAAAATGACATAATATTTCTTTTTCATGAAGTTGTTTGAAATCTTATAAATTATAAATACCTACCTTTGATATTGATCCGTTTGTATTGCCATTATCAAAACTTAGCTTTAACATTCACCGGCATGACATATACATTCTACTTGTATACATTTTTTAAAACCTTAATATTTGTTGGGATAGAACTAGAGGATTGGAAATACTTATTTCTATAACCATTGTTTATAATCAATGTTACAACAAAAAAAACTACTTATATCTCTAAAATTTGTATGTGACTATCCGTTTGTTAGTTACAGCAATTTTTAATATAATTATAATATCTTTTATATTTAATAAATTACATATACTGAAGTAACAACAATTGCTTTTCTTTTTTAACTAAAAAGACAACTATTTACAAAAAAAAAAATATTTTTTTTTTTTTTACAACAAATGCATTTAAGTAGATAATGTTTATTTTGATCAGCTACTTTTATTTCATACATGCAAATACTTAAATTTAGTATTATTAATTTAAAATGTAACCTCAATTTTGAAAATAACATTTATTTTATTTTTTTAATAATTGAAATGTTTACAAAAAAAAAAATAATAAAAATAATAATAATAGGAAAAATAAACAAAAACCATTAGTTAGGTACTGTGAAACCATTAATAATATTAAAAATTTGATTCACAATGAAATATTAATAATTACATATTTTTAATTTTATTACAATATTGTTATTTAAGTCAACAAAAATTTAGTATTTTTAAATTTAATTAAATAATTAATGAATGTATTTGCTCGGAGTTTGTAATTTATAAACATAAATATGTTACAATTAGTCTTAATTTGAACTTCATAAAACAGATTTAAATTTATACACAATTTATAATATAATTTGTAATTTAATTCTCAAGATTTAATTTGAATCAGTTGTCTATGTACAGTACATTACCATACTTAAAAATAGTTTATTGGTTCTGTCATACTAAAATATTGTAGAGCTTTCTGCAAACAAGATTCTTCAATGTTATAAATAGGATTATTTTTGTTCAAAATGTTTTCAGGTTTACCTATAACACAACTACTGTTGTCAACTGCATGTTGAGCTATAGATAGGCCACTAAGAACGTAGCAAGTATGGTATACATCAGGTGGTTTTCCAGGCTTATCAATAAGGCCCCCACTATATCTATTCTGACAACATATAAGCACATATTCTTGGAGAGCTTGATAATCATACATTGACCACATTGGACGTTGAGTTTCAGATTCTAAAAGTTCTGATATTATCGGAAAAATAGCAGCTTGCCAAAAAGAATAGCAACCATCCACAAGCTTATTTGTTCGCCCTTGGAATCCACCTTCAAATGACATCTGTTTATTAGCTACCCATCGAAGAAGTGATTTTGTGTCACACATATGAATAGATTTAAGTAATAATAAAGCTGAAAATCCACAAAATGTATATCCGCCATGAGCTTCCACTCCAGGGACTCCACCAAAGCCTCCTTCATATGTCTGACATCTAATCACCCATTGAGCACTTGATTTAAACAAACTATCTGTATATATGTTGGTTAAACGTGCTACAGTTGCTGAACAATACACAGCACGAACATCACATTCACCATATTTGTGCATTCTAAATGAACCATTGGGCAAACGAAGAGATATCAAAAATTTATATAAATTCTCTCGATTAATCACTGCATATGCTTCTTCCGTACCAATTAAACACAAAGCGCAGACAGCAGCATATGTAGGAGCCAAGTGTGGCATTTGATTTGGTCCACCACAAAATCCGCCAGATTCATGTTGACACCTAAAAATTTAAGTTGACATACATTATTTAAGCTTCTGTTAAAATAAATTGTAATTGCATACTTTGATAAGAATGAAACAACATTAGATTTCTCCGAAACTGACAATTTACAGTTTAAGAGTGCAAGTGATTGACATAACCAGTAGCATAGCCATGGTCGACTGGAGTCCAAACATTCATAGTTTTCTGGTAGTGTAAACATATGATTTTTTATATAATTTATATGATTTTGTTTGTAAAAAATTGGGACTTCTGGATCACATTTTGCTTTGGAACAAAATAATTCAAATAGTTTTTCAATTTTTTTTTCAACTTCATTTTGACTTTCTGAAGTGTTTGTTTCTACTGATTCATTATCTAGTTTATGTCTTGTTACTGCTAAATATTTTTTCATTTCTGAAACAAATTAATCAACTGTAAAATATGTATATGTTATACCAGCTATGTTTGCTGGTTAACACAAATCATTAATACATTAATTACAACTATATAAATAAAAAATATATATATTTTTTAATATCACTAAGAAATTATATACATAAATCAGTGATGTAGAATTGTGTCTATATTTATCAATTAAACAGAAAAAAACTTATTAATTGCTATTTAAATAACCAATTTGTTATGTATATTAATATTATGAGGAAATTATTTATCTTCTCTACATTTAACATTAGGTTCATAGTAGTTTAGAAGTAAAAAGTGGTTATTTTCAATTTGTATTTTTCTTCTGATACCTAATCTAATTTTTAAATGTTTGAAGTAAAATACATCTTAATTTATGTAACTTTTTGTCTACTAAGCATTTTGACTTTTATAAGTAATACACACAAAATATATTCAATCTATATTAAATTAATACCATAAACAAAATAGATATGTGATAAGTGAATAAAAAATCAATAGAAGTGATGAAAGAAACTATCTATTGATGACAATATGACACATTTTCTATTATATATGTTAAAATTATATTGTTTATAAATTTATGATTTAGGTGTTAAATAAAATTAGTCTGCTTACTGTTTAAGTGTTTTCATATAAAACAATGAGTAGTTTTCGTCTTACATAAAATTAAATAAATAAGCTTCCTTTGTTTACAAACAAAAAAAAAACACAATTCTGGTCATATTTACTGTAAAATCTCAACACAATGTATAAATTATAAAAGTTAGTAATTATTACTAGTTAGCACCTAAATTTTAGATCATATTATATTATGATTTATGATCTAATGAATAATGATTAAATCATGACAAAATAAATAAATTCATATTATCTAATTCACATTTTACAATTTTGTTATCTATTATAGTTTTATCCATGGCTAAATACTTAGGTATGACCACGGACTAAGATAGTATGGACTGGTATCGACAAGGTTGGAGGGTAGTAGAGGAACGGTCCTCAAATGTTTCGACACCGCCACTCCCCCGTCCTAAGAGGCCGCCGAAAGGTACAACTAGGGGTAAAAGCGCTCCTAGTGTCAAATAA